>JAFEMH010005390.1:0-164824 GCA_022495995.1 Adenophora triphylla var. japonica
ACTTCCGAATGAAGGAGTGCGATGATCAATGGGGTATACCCAATTAGGGTGAAATGGGAGCAAAGATCGAGGGTCAAGGACCAAGGATGTTGTCATGGAAGATGTGGAAGGTGGGATTTGATTGGTTGGTATCTCCGGTAAGAGAGGGATTTGTGGAAAGCATGACCCCAAGTGATAGGGATGTCATCGGTCCAAGGTATCATGGCTGACAACAACGGCCGGATGGGGATGAAAGGTATGAAAGAGGAACATGTCGTTTCTTCAATCCTTTTCCTTCTATCGCTCTGTTTTCTTCAAGTGGCTATTTGGGGAAGTGAGTTTTTGGAATTGGTTTAGATTTTGAGGAGGTTGGAGGAGTAGGAGATTTGGATGATTTTCTTTCTGTCTTTCTGGGACGGATAACGGTAGAGATAGGTTCATTGTCACCATCATCATGTTCTGGAGATTTTCTTTTGGCCGGTGAGGGGATCGGTTGAGAGGGCTGAGGTTGATCAGAAACCGGTTTGGGAGCATCGGTTGACTTCTTCTTCTTCGGTTTAGAAGGTTTCTTCTTGGCCGGTTGGACATCGGTTGGAGGAGCAATAGCAGCCGTGGGTTTGGCTTCTCTGAGAATCCTAGCTTGATCAGCCTTGTCAAATGCTTTGACGAATGACTTAGAACAGATGGCTGATTACCAGAAATAGCAAAGATTGATGGGATTCTCATAAGAATTCTACTCATAAGAAGATAGTGAATGGGCTTCACTTTGTTTGATCTAGACAAAGGCTTCTCCTTCTGAAACTTCTTGAAGGCAATCAGAATGACTCGGTAGATGAAGGAGCACCAATTGAACTTTCTTTGAAGCATAACAGCTGCAATGGCTTCCCATTGTATCATAGTGATACAATGATGGGAACCGGACCGGCAAATCACACATCGGTCAATTACCACAGCTAAGGCATAGTGAACCGCATCAAGATCGGCTTTCTTGTTTCCTTCACCGGTCACAAAGGGACCGGTTTCACGAACACTAGCCCAGGCTAACTCCATATCTTTCGAGGTAACAGAAGACGAACCGGTTGAGGGAACGGTTGGGAAAGCATCGGCAATGGAGGTAGGAGAGAAATCAACAGAAATACCACCAACGGTCGAAGAGATGTGGGACACAACACTGGGCTTCAGATTCTCATCTACTACACCATTGTTGAAGAACTCATTGACCAGCTCAAACATAATATCATCATTCCCTTCGGGCATCAAGAAGGGTAAGAGACCAAAGAAGCAGCTAGCATAGCTCCTGGAGAAGCTTTCCTTCTTCGCATTCGAAGAAGCTTGGAAGAATGTAACCTCTGAAGATGTCTTTCTTAGTAGGTTTGGGAGCCATCTGTCAAAAGAGTCAAAGATTAAAACATTCTAAGTTAGAACACATTTCAAGATAGAAAAATAAATGTGAGTTTGGATCTTGAAAATAGTTCGTGTTCTTCAAGTTGGAAGTATTTAAGAATTTTAGAAAACTTTACCAGAAAAGATTAAGGTTTGAAGAACACGGAAGAATGAAGATTGTTTGCTTTTGAATGCCCTGAGCTTTTGCAGAGAACAAGAGAATCGGAAAGTTTAAATGAAAGGTTGATTTTCCTTATAGAGTAGAGAAAGAGGGAAGATGGAGGGGTTTTTGAAATTTCAAAAAACGTTTCAACTGTCTGGCACAAATATTTAAGAAGATATTGAACACGATTTTAAATATGAAGGCTTAAAAATAGGTTCGTGTGTGCAGGAGTTAAACCATAATGCAATAATGACAAAAGATAACCTTTTGATATATTGGAATGATACGTAAGTTACCTTTTTGATCAAAAAATTTAAATTTGACCAACAATCAAGTACAAAAGGACGATAGTAGGAAGGAGTAGGAACAACTTTTTGGAGGTGTCAGATAGGGTGGCGGTGAACGGCCGATGTGATTGATGTGACCGATCGGCAAGGGACGCAGCCGGTTAAAATGGATTGTGAATAGTAATTCGGCCGCAATTCGTCGGTTAGGTAATGAGCGATCGGTAAGGCTTTCTTATAAAGTCACCGCTTGAGGCTTGACCGATCAAAAGGATGATCGGTTAGACAATGATCGATTAGGGATGTAAGATTTTCCGGTTAGAAGAGAGTATTTTGCATCGGCTAAGGGCCATTGGTTAAGGATAACTTTTATCGGTTAGGAGTTGTCGGTTTAGTGGTATCTTGCACACCGCTATATGAACCGGTCAAGAGCACCTGCTAGCACTAGTAATTGAGGCAACACCATCATCGGTAGAGAGCTTACACAAACAAAGAAAGTTAGCACAATAAATTAACTAATATCAATCATGCCTAGTTCTCCTCTAAGGAATTCAAATCTTTTAATGTCCAATGGTTTTGTCAAAATATCAGCAAGTTGATAATCAGTATGGACTTTTAAAAGAACAATGTTACCCTTTTCAACGTGATCCTTGAGGAAGTGATATTTGATGTCTATGTGCTTGGTCTTTGAATGCATTACAGGATTGTTGGAGACTGATATGGCTGAGGTATTATCACAATAGATAGGACATACTTCTTGAGGGATTTCATAGTCCACTAGATGTTGCTTCATCCAAAGGATTTGTGAACAGCAACTCCCAGCGGCTATGTACTCAGCTTTAGTCGTAGAAGTGGAAATTGATGCTTGTTTCTTGCACGACCAGGAAACCAATCGGTTACCTAGAAATTGACAAGTTCCACTGGTACTTTTCCTGGTGATCCTACAAGCTGCAAAATCAGCATCTGAATAGCTAATTAGTGTGAATGATGAATCTTTTGGATACCACAAACCTAAGTTAGCAGTTCCTACAAGATATCTAATAATTCTTTTAACAGCTTGTAAATGAGATTCTCTAGGGTCAGCTTGAAATCTAGCACATACACATATGACAAACATGATATCTGGCCTACTAGCGGTTAAGTAAAGTAGAGATCCTATCATACCTCGGTAGAGTGTCATATCTACTTTCTTACCGGACTCATCTTTGTCTAGGTGTACATTTGTGGCCATTGGAGTGCTTTAAGGATGAGCGGAATCAAGACCAAATTTCTTGATAAGATCTTTGGTATATTTGGCTTGGTTGATGAAAATACCTTCTAGGGTTTGCTTGACTTGAAGTCCAAGGAAAAATGTTAGCTCACCCATCATGCTCATCTCAAATTTGCTCTTCATAAGCTTCTCAAATCTCTTGCATAATTTTTCGTTAGTAGATCCAAAAATAATGTCATCAACATATATTTGAACTAACAATGAATGTCCATTATGCTTTGCAATGAATAAAATGGTGTCGATTTTACCTCGTTCGAACTTCTCACTAAGTAAGAATTTGGAGAGAGTTTCATACCATGCTCGAGGTGCTTGCTTGAGGCCATACAAAGCTTTATTCAATTTGTAGACATGATTAGGCTTCTTGGAATCTTCAAATCCTGGAGGTTGTTCTACATATACAAGATCTTGAAGTTCCCCGTTGAGAAAGGCACTTTTCACGTCCATTTGATATAGCTTAAACTCTTTTTGTAGGCCGTATAGGCAAGAAATAACCTAATGGCTTCTAATCTAGCTACGGGAGCAAAAGTCTCATCATAGTCTATGCCTTCTTCCTGTCTATATCCTTTTGCCACTAATCTAGCCTTATTTCTTGTAATTTTTCCAGACTCATCCAAATTATTCCTATAAACCCATTTCGTTCCAATCATTGTTTGATCACAAGGTCTAGGCACTAATTCCCAAACTTTACATCTATCAAACTGGTTAAGCTCTTCTTGCATAGCTTCTACCCAGCTGGGGTCATCAAGTGCTTCTTCAGTCTTCTTTGGTTCAATGTTGGAGACCATAGCAGAGGAAAATAATCCATGTTGATCCTCCATGTTTCTTAATTGGCCTCTAGTCATTCTAGGTCCAAAGACATCACCAATCACATTTTCCAAAGGGTGATCTCTAACTGTTCTCACTTCCCTAGGTAGATCTTGCCTGACCGATTCTTGTCTTAGGTTTTCTAATGGAGGAGTAGAATAGGCTAAGGGAGGTGTGACTGGTTGGGGAGATCGGTTAGGTGAGGGTGATGCAGACTGATGGTGATCGGTAAGTGGAGAGGGAAATGGTAAGTTGATGGGTGAAATTGGTTCAGATTTAGGTGGTGAATTAGGAGTGGTAATATGAGGACCAATGAGATGGATCGGTTAAGGGAATTTGAACATTGGAATGTCTAACCGATTGAGGAAAGAAGGAGTCATCAACTAGGTCTCTACAAAGTTACACCACTAGAGGCCGAAGGCCGAGCCGGAGGTTGATTTGCGTTGGAGCCGTAGACTGATTAGAATTTTGATTACTTGTTTCACCTGCCTCAAAATCACCAGAACTATCAGTACTATTTGGAGCCTTATCAGACTCTAGCAAATCAAATTCATCAAAAGTAACATGAACAGATTCAACAATTTTTAACAATCGATTATTAAAAACTCTAAATGCCTTACTGTGCTTGGCGTATCCCACAAAGATACCTTCATCAGTTTTTTCATCAAATTTACCTCGGCGCTCTTTACCATTGTAAAGTACATAGCATTTGCAGCCGAAGATCTTGAAGAAACCAATGTTGGGAATTCTGCCACGCCAAAGCTCATAAGGGGTCTTGTTGTGAAACTTGTTGACTAATGATCTATTCTGGGTGATGCATGTTGTATGGATAGCTTTGGCCCAAAAATACTTGGGAAGCCTAGCTTCGGATATCATTGTTTTTCCAGCTTCGATCAAAGTCCTGTTCTTTCTCTCAACTACACCATTTTGTTGCGGTGTACCAGCAGCTGAGAAATTATGATCTATTCCATGATCATCACAGTACTGAGCGATTCCATTATTTTTGAACTCCGTTCCATTATCTGATCTCATACTGATGATGTCACACTCCTTTTGGGTTTGAAGTAGACGGAAAAGTCTGGTGGCAACTTCATAGGTATCATCTTATGTGGCAAAAGTCTCCACCCAGGTATATCTTGAGAAGTCGTCTACAACAACCAAAGCATATCTGCTGCCCCCTAAACTGGCAGTAGTTGTGGGGCCAAACAGATCCATATGTAGCAACGGGAGGCATCTAGAAGTGGACATGCATGGCTTGCTGTGGAATGATTCTTTATGCTGTTTTCCTAACTGGCAGGCTCTGCATTTCCTTTCATGAATAGCAGACACTTGAGGTAGGCCGGCAACTAGATTTTGATTAGCCAGCTTGGATAGGTATTTGAAATTCAAGTGACTGAGTCTCTTATGCCATAGCCAGGAGTTCTCACTGATGTTCTTAGCTACAAAACAAACATTAGTAACATTCGAAACATTGTTTAAATCTATAGCATATACGTTACCTTTTCTGTATCCAGTGAGAAGTGTTTCACCTATAGCAATGTCTTTCACATAGCAATTGGAAGAATTGAAAACACAATGCATACCTTTATCACAGAATTGTGATATAGAGAGAAGGTTATGTTTCAGACCATCCACCAAAGATACCTTCTGTACAATAACTGTACCTCTTTTGATGGATCCACGATCAATAATTTTACCCTTTGCGTTGTCACCAAAGACAACTGGAGGACCAGATGCTTCTTCCAGATCGGTGAGGAGATCAGCATGTCCAGTCATATGCCTAGAGCATCCATTGTCCATAATCCAAACATCCTTACCGACATCGGTTGAGGCCATTAAGCATTCCTGAAATAAAATAGTAAGCTTATGGTCCCCCTTATTCTTTCGGGTCCAAAGAGTTAGTTCCTCTTTGGCAGCCATACCTGGCCATCACCTGAGCTTTTAGACTCAGTGGGTCCAGATAGGTGTTTCAAGAGGCATTCATAAGCCTTGTGACCAATATAACCACAATTTGTACATTTATTAGAAAATGGCTGAGAGGGTTTAGATGAGCTGATGTTCAATTTAGCCAAAGCTTCGGAGGAGTTCACCGATTGAGCGTAAACAGATCATTTGGGGACGAAGGTGATGGAATTACCTTTGTTAGCCGGTTGCTTAGGTTTAGGAAAGCCTTTACCGGTTGGGAAGTCCTTACCGGTTGGATGACCGGTGACAGTTGTCTTACCGGTTACTCCTTTACCGGTTGGGGCTGCCTTACCGATAGCAGTTTCTTGACCTGCAACCTGATCAACAATTTTAATTCCACCTTTGCTGTCTCCATCACTAAGTGGGACATATTGTCCTAACTCAGGATCAGCTACCTCGGTCCATTGGGATTTGTTCTTCTCAATCTTGGCCTTCATCTGTTCCTGAATTTTGGGATATGTATGTGGAACAACACTGAAAGGTCTAGTTAACTCTCTATTAATCAATTTGGATTGAGCATCATCAAATTTACCCATCAAGTTCTCAATGACAGACTTGGTAACCGGTTTGTCATAGCTGTCTTTTTCCTTACTGCTGGAGGTAAAGCTTATTCCAGTTGTTACATCTCGGTTAGGAGATATCTGATCTTGAATGATAGTATCCATAGCAGCTCGGGATTTTGAAAATATGTCTATGGTTTTTGAAAGAGAGTTATTTCTTAACACTAGATCAACAATTTGACAAACAGATATATTTAGTCTCTCAGTGAGTTCTTGATTATCTTTCTTCAACTGATCAGACTCTAGCTTACTTTCTTTCAAAAAATTTATTTCAGCTTTCAAGGAATCATTTTCAGTAGTGATCTTTTTAAAACTAGCAGCCATAATTTTGTGAGCTTCATTTAATTTTTCAAAATCTGAGAAGAGCTCATTCATCACCTCTGCCATTTCAGACTTTGACATATTTGGCATAGGGTCAACGGTAGGCTGAGAGGGAGAGGGTGATGGTTCAAAATTTGGTATTGATGATATCGGTTGAGGGCTCGACTCGGTTAGGGGCTTTAAGAAGTGAATCGGTCGGGTATCAAGCGTCGGTTGATGAGAGGTGATCGATAAGGCTTGAGCTTGATAGGTCTGTTGAGTTGGTTGCATCAGTGGTTTGAGAGTGGGCATGGTTTTACACTGACCGTAAAGAGATCCACCTATGTTCTGAATTTTGAAATTATAAGGGTTACCTTCATCTGACTTGGAAATAGGAATGGGTTCGTTAAAGTAGGTCAAGGGAGATCTCCTAGGTAGGATCTGGTCATTATAAGATGAGTGTTCATTGGAGTTGGGGTGTCTGTAGATAGGTGACTGCAAGGAGATGGGTTTATCATCGGTTCCATCAATAGCAACAAAACTGACATCAGCTTCTTCGTCTATGTCAGCATCCTCATTTTTAGAGTCAGTCTCGAACCAAACTGGCATAGCTTTTTCAGTTCCATCTTCGGCAACTAAGCTCTTAGATTTAGATCTAGGGAATTTCTTGAATGGTTTCTTCCTCAAAAATTCATACTTAGGTTGAGGACATTTGGAGGCAAAATGACCGGGTTTTCTACAATTGTAACACACAAGCTCACCTTGGGCATTCTTTCCGTCGGTTGAGGTTGAGGTTTGGCCTTTCTTTTGGAAGTTCCCAGATCTTTGGAATGATGAGGATTTGGGTTGGAAGGATTTGCTGTGTGCTTGTTGGGATCTCTTAAAATCTTTGAACTTTTTATAGTTTCTAGCGAAGGCAGCAAATTCATCTTCTTCCTCAAAAATCACACTAGATGGTGTATTGGTTTGAGTTGGTTGAGGCTGAGAGATTGAGGGAGAGTCATTGGTAGTAGTTTGGCTGGTAAACATAGAAGAACCAGGGAAGATCTCAGTCTGAGATGGCAGAGATAGATTTTTAAATTGTTTTTGAACTCTACTCGGTAGGTTGAGCTCTTCCTCATATAAAAACAAAGTAGACACAATGTTCTGGATATGAGTAACGTTCAAAACACGGCATTCTTTCAAAATAGCAACCTTTACATGCCACAAGTCTCCAAGAGAATTTAGGAATCTCATGTTTAGGTCTTTCATAGTGTAAACTCTACCTAAAGATGCACAAGAATTACTCACCTCGCAGAAGCGGTCGTACGTTTCCTTTAGTGTCTCATTTGGATTCTTCTTGAAGGACTCAAACTCAGCAATGCTTTTGTAGAGTCTGTTGTCCTTGGCCACTTGATCTCCTTTAAAGTATCTGAGTAGACTCTGCTATACTTGTTGAGCAGTCTCATAGCATTGTACTTGTTTGTATAGTCTGTCATCAAGTCCGGAGGTTATGATGTGCAAAGCTTTTCTGTCCAAGGAATCACAAAGTTTGTCATCCTCAGTCCACTCTTCATGTGGTTTTGGCACATAAGTTTCATAAACCTCAAAATCTTGTTCAGACGCTCTATCTGCATGATCCATGAGAGGAGTTTTGGGTGCTCTAGTTGCAAGATTGATTTTTAAGGGTGTCATTGGACCATCTCTGACTACAGTGGTTAACCTATCATCTATTGAGTCCAAGTACCGCATGATCCTGTTTTTCCATACTGGAAATTCGTTTTCGTTCAACATGGGAACAGTTGCCAAGTTGTATGTTTGCATGATTTTTTCTGCCATTTTGGAATTGGCAATTCAAGCGGTTAAGCTTGGAAAAATGGTTTTCGAAAATTGTTAGCTTTGATACCAATTGTTAGGTCCCAAATGGTAGGAATCAGGCTAGAGGGGGGGGGTAAATAGCCTGTTAAAACTTTTTACTTAAACTCATTTAATCATTGATAATATTAAGTTGAACTTGTTAACCGGTTATAAAAGTTTTAGGCAGCGGAGAGTCGGTTAAAAGAACAAATCAAACTAAAGTTAAAATCTCATGCAACCTGGCCAAATTTCATTTCCAAGTAGGACAAAAAAGTTGTGCAGTAAGTAGAATCAATAGGTTGTGACCGGTTGAGAGAATGTCAACCAGTTACAACTACACAATAAATAAACAAACACACAGAAGAATGACACATTGTTTGAAGAGGTTCACAGTGTTAAATAACTGCTACGTCCTCTACCAAGTTTGGTCAGAACTTGGATTTGTGAAAGTGCACTGCAATTAATGGTTCTTACCTATTACAAGTTGCAAGCCAATGATTGAAGGCTGCAAAACTAAAGATGACCACTAACGGATCGTGCTACAATAAAGACCGGGTGTTTTCTAGAGATGTGCTCACAAGTTGAGCTGATTTCTCTAGGGTGTTGTGTGTGAATCAATCAATGTGTTCCATTGGTAGTCTAATGAAGGAACACTACAGCATTGATTGAGGTGCTCAGTGTATAAGTCCTACAGAGATGTCTAGTGGTAGAAGGGACTTGTATTGAATGCCTTAAACTATGGAGTTTGCAGGTTGGTAGTTCAAAGCAACTCACTCTCAAGAATCATAAATGCACCAACCTTCTTCAATGCTCCAGGGAAGCTATTTATAATGAACTTTGAATGAAGGAGCCGTTGTCTTAGAAGAGGTTGCAATGATGACTTGATCAGGCAGGCCTTTGAATGGGATGATCTTTGCATTTAATGTCTGGGATAGGAGAGAGAAGATTTTCCTTGAAAATTTGAATGGATGTGAGTACTGGTCATTTTGACAATCCATTTTGAGTATCTGACAGCCGCAGGAATGTCACTTCAGCGTCCATTCAGCATGCTTGCTTTACCAACTTTAGCTAAAGTAGATTGCTGGGTAGTTGGAAGCAATAAATGCTTCGGTTAGGCTAAGCTGGTGGAAGCTTGTTGAGAAAGTCTTAACCGGCAAGAGAGGAGACATAACCTGTGAAGGTTACATCAGCTAGGTAGGGAAGACCGGTTAGGTAGGCATACCGGTTGAGTGATCAACCGGTTAGGTAACTCTACCTCGGTAACTCATGCATTAAAACAAAGGGGCAAATCTTCATGTCTTCAAGTCTTCAAAGTCTTGAGAAAATTACATGATTTAAAACACTGGCACTAGCACTAAGGGGACCTATCATACATAGAAAAATTCTATTTGGTCTAATTAAAATTAGGGATCCACACTAATGCTTGTTGTGATTGGGATTAAGCAATTCTAAACTTAAACATATATTTGACTAACAAGAGGCCTTAGCATTTGAAAACCAAATGGTATATTAACCCCACATCGTTTAGGAATTGAAGTGATAGAAAATGAAATAGTATAAATTTTGGGGCTCCTTAGTGAATTGGTATTGAGCGCGCCTAAGTCACGCCTAGAGCGCCTAATCACTGCCAAATGACTCCTTAACTAAGAATTTTCATAACTCCTTAATATCTCAAGAAGCTTTCCATTTAGTATATATTGAGAGGCCTTAGCATTTGAAAATAAAATGAGATATTAATTCCACATCGTCTAGAAATTGAAATGCTAGAAAATGGAGTAGTATATATTGAGGCCTTAGAATTTTAAAATCAAATTAGACATTAATCCCACATCGTCTAGGAATTGAAATGCTATATATTGAGAGGCCTTAGCATTTGAAAACCAAATGAGATATTAATCCCACATCGTCTAGAAATTGAAATGCTAGAAAATTGAGTAGTATATATTGAGAGGTCTTAGTATAGTGCTAGGAAATGAAGTAGTATAAATTTTGGGACCTTTGACTCCTTTGTGAACACCAGCTTTCTTGGCGTTGGGCGTGTCTAGGTCACGCCTAAGGCGCCAAGGTCACACATACGGCACCTAATCACCGCCAAATGGCTCCTTAACTAAGACTTTTCATAGCTCCTTAATTTCTCAACCACTCACAGCCAGTTTTCGAATTGAAAACTTGATCGATTTTGTCTTTTCACATTTATAAGATAGTGACTAGCTATAAAGAAAAAAAGGTAAAATAAAAGGGATAAGATGTGTTAATTGCTCTATGGAGAGCAACTTTTCCTATTATTTCTAACTTTCTATGATCTATGGAGAACAACTTTTCCTATTATTTCTAACTTTCTTTGAAATAGTTTTTTATCCGTGCGTTTAACGCACACGTGTAACACTAGTTTGACTAAAAGTCTCGTGATAGAGGGAGTATGTATTAAAATAGAAAGCGTCAATCTTCGGCCGTAAGATCAAACAAATTGAAAAGAAATCTAACAATTGAAAATAAAAAAAAGTTAAAACTGATGTTGGAAGTGAGAATTAATCCTGGCCACTCATTGTATGGTGGTTATTCTCCACCCTATTGTAATATAGACAATAGCACATCAATAATACAATCAAATTTTCCCAATATTTGTTTCTCTATCTTATAATCAGTGTTCTAAAACGCGGCCTAGGCGCCGCCTGAGCGGTGACCAAGCGCATCGCCTATAAGCAAGTCAGTCAAATTAGGCGTTGGCGCCATTAGGCGTGACTAAGCGCCATTAGGCGTTGACTAGACAGGATTAGGCATAGACTAGGCGGGATAAACTTCATGGCCACGACCAAATGATGCTTGCTACCCAGCTTCAGCCTCATATATATACCCACTTTCCACAGTATACTTTCTTTTTCTTTCAATGTGGGATATAACCTTCAAGGCCACGACCAAGGCCAAGGCTGAGCCAAGGCAAGGCCAAGGTCGAGCCAAGACAAGGCCAAGGCCAAGGCCGGCCGAGCCAAGGCACAGTTTACTTTCTTTTCTTTCAATGTGAGATATAATCTCCAAGGCCACGGCCAAGGCCAAGGCCAATTATTATTATGTTTGGCAAATAATTTTTTGGATATATATATAAATTTATGAAATATATTTAAATTTTGTCTAATTTCTCAATCCTGTTGGGATAGAGGACCAACCGGGTTAGACATCAAAGCAAGGGGGAAGAATTTCGTCAGAGGTTTCTGGGGTCAAGAGCGGCCGCGCTGGCTATGTGCGCGACCATGCTCTTGGACAGAAACATATGGCTCGGGGGATTTTCTTCAAGGGCGACCGCGCTGAAGGGGAGGGCGACCGCGCTGGAGGTTTTGTCAAAGGCGTTGGACTTACTGGACAGTAGCGCGACCGCGCTAGGCTCCAGAGCGGCCGCGCTGGGCCCGATTTCAAGAAATTTAATCCTTGTTTGTTTAGGGTTTGGTTTGTTCCATATGTCATATATAAGTAAAGTTCCGCCCCAAAACTTATTGTAACACAAATTCTACATACATAGTGCAAGATCCTGGCTTGGTAGTGCCCCCAGACGTAGCTAATCAAATTGGTGAACTGGGTTAACAATTTCTTGTGTTCTTTTCTGTTTCTTTGATTTCTTGTGCTTGGTTTGTGTGCTCTAATCGTTCTTGTAGGTTTGCTTGGGCTGTGGAGGGCTATATTCACAACAACTGGTATCAGAGCTTTTGGTTTCAAGATCAAGGGAGTTGTTCCAAGCAATCAAGAATGTGCAAGGACAAACAGGCGGTTGAGAAATTCGATGGGTCTGACTACGGATATTGGAGGATGTAGATTGAGGATCTTTTGTACAACAAAGACCTCTATAAGCCTCTGAAGGGTGTCAAACCGGAAGACGAAGATCAGGAAGAATGGGAACTCATGGATCGGAAAGCCCTAGGGGTGGTTAGATCTACTTTGTCAAAGTGGATTGCGAAGACTACCAAGAAGGCGACAACTACCAAGGAGCTATTGGATTATCTTACTGAGAGATTTGAAACTCCGTCTGCTGCAAATAAGGTTGATTTGATACGTAAGATGGGTAGTCTCAAGATGCAAGAGGGAGGATCCTTGGCTAAGCACATCGATGAGTTTATGGATGTCATAGACTCATTGACAGCGGTGGAGATCAAGTTCGATGATGAGGTTCATGCGAGTTTGTTGCTAGCTTCTTTACCGGCAAGTTGGAGCGGAACGGTGACAGCAATCAACGCTTCAGCAGGTAAGAAGAAATTGAAGTATGATGATGTTAAAGACTTTCTCTTGGCTGAGGAAAATCGCATGAAGAAGTTGGGGACATCGGGTGCTTCGGGATCGGCTTTAGCTACTACTAGCAAGGGGAATTCGGGTACTAGCAAACAAGGGAGAACCGAATCTAGGGAGAACGTGATGAGTGGTAAGGGCAAAGCTGATGAGACCAAGGACAAACCGAAGGTTGCGAAGGGATCTGTTCAGTGCTATCATTGTAAGGAGTTGGGACACTTCAAGAGGGATTGTCCAAATCGTAAGGGCAATCAGGTGAATGTGGCAGTCGAAGGTGATGATGTACTGGTTCTGAGTGTTAGTAGTACACTAGAATCATGGGTGCTGGATTCGGGGGCATCATTCCACTCTTGCGGGCACAAGGAAGAGATGGAGAATTACACTTCCGGTGATTTCGGTAAGGTCTATCTGGCGGATGGCGAGCCTTTGGAAATCAAGGGGAAGGGGGATGTCAGAATAGGAGCATCAGACGGGAAGGTCTTACATCTGAACGGGGTCAGACACATTCCGGGTTTGAAAAAGAACCTACTTTCAGTTGGGCAGTTGGACGAAGAAGGTTACAAGGTGACATTCGGCTGCAGAAACTGGGTTATTACTAAGGAGGATTGTGAGATCGCCGGGTAATAAGGAGGGGACTTTGTATTTGGCGAATAACACCAAGGACAAGATCGCGGTGGCGCAGCAAGGGTGATACGGATTTGTGGCACTGTCGATTGGGTCACATGAGTGAGACGGGGATGAAGGTGCTTTGTTCAAAGGGACTACTACCGGGTTTGAAGACAGTCAACGTGGGGATCTGCGAGGATTGTATGTTTGGCAAACAGGGGAGAAATAATTTCTCGAGGATAGGTAGGGGTTTGAGGGAAGCAAAGTTGGAATTGGTTCACACGGACTTGTGGGGGCCATCTCCGGTTACATCTCTGGGTGGTGCGTCATATTACATGACTTTCATTGATGATTCTACAAGGAAGGTTTGGGTCTATTTCTTGAAGGGGAAAGATGAGGCTTTCAAGGTGTTCAAGAAGTGGAGGGCCTTGGTGGAGAATCAGATGGGACTTAAGCTTAAGTGCTTGAGATCAGACAATGGTGGGGAGTATGAGCTTGGTGAGTTTAGGGAATATTGTGCTGCGAATGGCATTCGTATGGAAAAGACTCCAAAGCGGACACCACAACTCAACGGGGTAGCAGAGAGGATGAACAGAACATTGAATGAGCGGGCTAGAAGTATGAGATTGAAGTGTGGACTTCCGAAGACGTTCTGGGCATATGCAGTTGACACGGCAGCTTTCTTGATCAATCGGGGACCATCGGTACCATTGAGGAATGGAATTCCAGAGGAAGCTTGGAGTGGCAAGCAGGTAAATCTGTCCTTTCTTCGTATATTTGGCTGCGTTTCTTATGTTCATGTTGATTCTGCTGAGAGAACTAAATTAGATGCTAAATCTGTTAAGTGTACATTTATTGGGTATGGCGGGGATGACTTCGGGTACAAGTTTTGGGATGACCAAAATCATAGAGTTATTCGTAGTCGAGATGTGGTATTCAATGAACAAATTTGTATAAGGACGTAAAGGGGGCATCTGATGACACTAGTTCGAACCGGAAATTGTAGAGGTGGATATTCCTAACTCGGGTGGGAGCAGTAACGGTTCATGATGACCATGGTCGAGGTCACCGAAGATGAACCACGTACTCCGGAACCGGATATTCCGTTGCGTAGATTCAAGCTGGTTGCGTGGATCGCCCGACGTATACTCCATCCAATTATTATTTGTCGTTGACAGATAATGGGGAACCGTAATGTTATGCAGAGGTCGCTCAGTAGTGCACTTTGCAACAAGTGGAAAGCTGCGATGGATGATGAGATGGACTCATCAAGGCCAACAAAACTTGGGAGTTGACTCAACTACCTAAGGGGAAGAAGGCACCGCATAACAAGCGGGTTTACAGGATCAAGGAGGAAGCAGACGGTAGCAAGCGTTACAAGGCAAGACTGGTTGTAAAAGGGTTTCAAAGCAGAGGCACGAGTATTGACTACACCGAAGTATTCACTCCGGTTGTGAAGATGACCACTATCAGAATGGTTCTGGGGATAGTAGTGGCGGACAACTTGTTGCTTGAACAGATGGATGTGAAGACAGCCTTTCTTCATGGGGACTTGGAGGAAGAGATCTACATAGTACAGCTAGAGGGTTACTTGTCTAAGGGTAGCGGGGAGCTAGTTTGCAGATTGACTAAGAGCTTGTATGGCCTTAAACAAGCTCCTAGGCAGTGGTACAGGAAATTTGATGGGTTCATGCATGACATTGATTTTATCAGATGTGAGGCGGATCATTGTTGCTATTTCAAGAACACGGACAATGGGTATATTATATTGCTGTTATATGTGGACGACATGTTAATAGCGGGCTCTAGCAGTAGAGAGGTAAACAGGTTGAAGACTCAGTTGTCAGAACGGTTCGAGATGAAGGATTTGGGAGAGGCCAGGAAAATCTTGGGCATGCGGATTGACCGGGATAGGGAGTCGGGCAAGTTGGTTCTTTCACAAGCAGAATACGTTGAGAAAGTCTTAGCAAGGTTTTATATGGAAGAGGCGAAGGCAACAGGGACGCCATTGGGTATGCACTTCAAGCTATCCGAGAAGGACTCGCCTAAGGGCAAGGAGGAGCGTGACAAGATGGAGAGAACTCCATATGCTTCAGCAGTGGGGAGTCTCATGTATGCAATGGTGTGTACAAGGCCGGACATTGCACATGCGGTGGGAGTAGTCGGCGGTTTATGGGCAATCTAGGAAAGCAACATCGGGAAGCGGTTAAGTGGATCCTAACGTTATTTGAAGGGTACCGCCGGTAAGGCTCTGTGTTTCTCGAGCAAGGAAGTGGTGTTAGCGGGTTATGTTGATGCGGATTTGGCATCAAGTGATCTTGATAAGAGGAGGAGTACTACGGGTTATGTGTTTACATTGGGTGGTACGGCTTATCTCCCCGGGCTTCTAAATTGGCAGAAGATCGTGGCGCAGCCACGCGTGCGTAATATGTGGCGATGGACAGGCGAGTAAAGAGATGGTATGGTTGCGTAACTTCTGGGTGAACTTGGGAAGACGCGAAGTGGTAACGTTCTACAAATGGCCGACGCTAGAGTGCAATACATTTCGGGCAAGAAATCCAAATAAGCTTTCATTCGAGGACGAAGCACATTGAACTGAGGTTTCACTACATCAGACATCTCTTGGAGGAGAAGATCTTGGGGCTAGAGAAGATATTGGGATCAGAAAATTCGGCTGACATGTTGACAAAGGTTGCGAATCTTGATAAGTTGAAGCTGTGCAAAGCTTCAATTGGGCTCGGAGAATACAAGAGGAGGATGGCACTACCATGATCGAGGTGAGCACTAGGAAGGACACCAAGGATGAGTTGAAGACGGATACGGGGCTTATATGTGTGGTTGATCTCTAGGTGGGAGATTGTTGGGATAGAGGACCAACCGGGTTAGACATCGAAGCAAGGGGGAAGAATTTCGTCAGAGGTTTCTGGGGTCAAGAGCGGCCGCGCTGGCTATGTGCGCGACCGCGCTCTTGGACAGAAACATATGGCTCGGGGGATTTTCTTCAAGGGCGACCGCGCTGAAGGGGAGGGCGACCGCGCTGGAGGTTTTGTCAAAGGCGTTGGACTTACTGGACAGTAGCGCGACCGCGCTAGGCTCCAGAGCGGCCGCGCTGGGCCCGATTTCAAGAAATTCCGTAATCCTTGTTTGTTTAGGGTTTGGTTTGTTCCATATGTCATATATAAGTAAAGTTCCGCCCCAAAACTTATTGTAACACAAATTCTACATACATAGTGCAAGATCCTGGCTTGGTAGTGCCCCAGACGTAGCCAATCAAATTGGTGAACTGGGTTAACAATTTCTTGTGTTCTTTTCTGTTTCTTTGATTTCTTGTGCTTGGTTTGTGTGCTCTAATCGTTCTTGTAGGTTTGCTTGGGCTGTGGAGGGCTATATTCACAACAAATCCCGCCTAAGTTCCTAGGCGCTAGGCCCGACTCCGCCGCCTAACATCCACCTAGCATTTTTTAGAACACCTGATATAATCTAAAGTAATATAAAAGCAGAACAGCCTTGGAGCCAAAATGCCAGGGGTATTTTGGTAATTTCACACGGTGGCATTTTGGCAATTAACAAGGCTGAGGAGACACGTGGCAAGCGGGGACTGGGCGCGTGCGACACACGCGCCTACAGAGGCGCGTGAGACGCGTATAATTTTTTTTTTTTTTTAAAGCCACGACACGTGGCGCGCTCTGATTGGCTGATTTATTTTCGGATTTTTTTTTTCCTCCCATTTTTTTGACCTCAATTATTTTATCAAAAAAAAATTTTTTTTAAAAAAAATTTTACACCAAAATTCATAATTTTTTTTCCTCTTTAATTAGAGACTAATTTCATTAAATTTGGACAAAAAAAATTCACTATTTTTTAAATATAAATTTCTTAATTATCCTATCTTAATTTTTCTTTTTTATTTTTCAATATCTTTTTTTTGCAAATTAATTAATTGTGAATTATATATTTTTATTATAAATGATAATAATAATAATCATAATTTTACTTTTTAAATATACATTAATGTTTGTAATGTTATTTCTTTCGTTTCAAAATTTTACATTAACTTTTTAAACATATTAAGTACTATTTTATAAAATATTCCTTGGTACGAATATATTAATTTATTTTTTTACCCGAAGTAGTATTATTTTGTAAAAATTAATGTTTATAATGTTCGTATCTTCGTATCTTCGTGTCAAAAAATAAATATTACTTTTTGAGACAAGTTAATTCATTGAGGCAAAGGAAATAATTTTTTTTTATATAGAAAGTAGTATTAATTATGGGATGAAAGTAATATTCATTTTTTGAATTGAATGAATTTTTTTTTGTTAAAAAGTAGAATTTTTTTATATGTCCAAAAAAAAAATTAACATTGCTTCTTTCGTCTCAATGAACATTTTAAAAAATAATACTACTTTTTTCTTCTAAAAAATTAATGTAATATTTTTAGACGAAGACACTAACATTACAAACATTAATTGCAGAGGCGAATGACGTAGTATTAATTTTTAAAATATTCATTGGGCTGAAGGAAACAATGCTCATTTTTTTTTGAAAAAAAATGTAGTATTATTTTTGGGTTATTCATTTCGAATCGAAAGTAATATTCATTTTTGAAATATTGTAATGTTAGTGCCTTCGTTTCAAAATATGACATTATTTTTTTTAACAACTTAAGTATATCCGAATTGGTATTATTTTGAGAAAATTAATATAATGTTTGTATCTTCGTTTGTCAAAAAATAAATATTATTTTTTGAGACAAGTAAATTCATTGAGGCAATATAATTTTCAAATAATTGTTTTGCAGTGTCAAACATCTCTATTTTCTTTTATATTTGTTTCGATTTCGATCAGTTATGAGTTAGAATCACCGCGCATCGCACTGTACTGCTAGTACTAATAAAGTTGGAATCTTCCCCGTGTCTACCCCGTGTTCTTTCTTTCATTCAACTGCAAAACGAGTGAAAGAGGAATAATAAAAATATAAAAACCTTAAAAAAGAAAGTTAAATTTGAAATGTTGTTCAAGTAATTCTTCTGATCTTGCTATCTTCTCATTATTTCCACATTTTGTTGCTGTTTGGGAAAAGAAAACCAAGTTATGGGCTTTGTTGTTACTCAAGAAGCCATGAATCAACTCAAGGCATTAATGGATCAAGGTCACTCAACTTTCCCCTCTTTTTCATCTCCATTTTCCTATTTTTCTTCATCTTGATTGTCTGTCCTTTAAAATTTCCATTTTTTCTGATTTAATTTTTGTCTTTTTGGGGAAAATCTTGGGCAGTTGAGGAACCCTTGAAAACAACATTCCAGGTTTTTGCATTTTACTCCTACTCTGTTAGATCTATGGTTCAACTGTATTTCCCAAATAACTTTCCTTTTGTAATTTTGTTGCTATTTGTCTTAAACTATGTGTAAATCATATGTGTGTGCGCGCTTTTTGTTACTTGTTGTTGAATTCCCCCCTCATTGCCAATTTAGCTATTTGTCTTAAAACCAGTGGCCACCTTGGCAACGTCCAAGGCGGTGACTTCCGGCTTTTTGTGAGCATATGTTGAAGTCCCATGTATCCCACATCAACTTGGAGAATATAAATGATCCACTATATAAGGTTGGTTAACCTCACCCCTTAACAAGGCCTTTTAAGGGGATGAGGACCCAATTCTAACATGGTATCAGAGCCTGGTTCCAAAATCTAGGTTTCTTTTTTTTACAATGAAGAAAGTCAACAAGATCAGTCAAATTGTTCACCTCAAGCAAGTCATGCAACGCTGGAAAACCATGAGTATCTCCAAAACTTTCGACTCCGGCAGCCGTTTAAAGAAGCCTCGCAAGGAAGAGCCAAGCCGGCGCTGGTTTCGATACTTTTCTTAAATTATTTTCCTAAATTATTTTTCTCAAAATGACTCTCTTTCTCAATTTGGTCATCTCTTTGAGGGGGAGAATTGTGACATGGTGAACTTATCTATAATGTCTCCTCCATGATTACCCAATTCGCTTCCGCAACGAATTCCTAAAACCTAGGGTTCCGATTGTTGTTTTATCCCTTTGATTATACCAACTTCACTATCCCTTGAAAAAAAAAAAAAAATATTGAGTGTCGTCCACTATAAAAACGATAATCGAGTGTCGTCCACTATAAAAACGATAATCGAGTGTCGTTCACTATAAAAACGATAATCGAGTGTCGTCCACAATAAAAACGATAATCGAGTGTCGTTCACTATAAAAACGATGATTGAGCCCCGTGTTGGGTTTGAAGTCCACGTGTAGTGCCAAGTTACCGGCCTACACGTGAGGGGGCGTGTTGAAGTCCCATGTATCCCACATCAACTTGGAGAATATAAATGATCCACTATATAAGGTTGGTTAACCTCACCCCTTAACAAGGCCTTTTAAGGGGATGAGGACCCAATTCTAACATGGTATCAGAGCTGGCCCAAGTTGATGTTGGGCTTAAGTTAACCCGTGTTGGGTGCCCGTGTTGGGTTTGAAGTCCACGTGTAGTGCCAAGTTACCGGCCTACACGTGAGGGGGCGTGTTGAAGTCCCATGTATCCCACATCAACTTGGAGAATATAAATGATCCACTATATAAGGTTGGTTAACCTCACCCCTTAACAAGGCCTTTTAAGGGATGAGGACCCAATTCTAACATGGTATCAGAGCTGGCCCAAGTTGATGTTGGGCTTAAGTTAACCCGTGTTGGGTGCCCGTGTTGGGTTTGAAGTCCACGTGTAGTGCCAAGTTACCGGCCTACACGTGAGGGGGCGTGTTGAAGTCCCATGTATCCCACATCAACTTGGAGAATATAAATGATCCACTATATAAGGTTGGTTAACCTCACCCCTTAACAAGGCCTTTTAAGGGGATGAGGACCCAATTCTAACAGCATATAAAGTAAAATAACCAATAGTTAGAACAATGGCAGCCCCACCCATTGCCAATTTAGCTGGACAAACTCGTAATTTTGACCTCCCGTGGAGCACCGCATCTGTGCTCACCTGCTCAGCCGCTGACGGTAGCTTCCGTGTCGTCTGAGCTCCCTTCGCATTTCCTGATCCTACCATTTCTCTCTCTATACAATTCTCAAATGTTTTCTCAATATCATACAAGTTGTTTGCTAATTATTTGAGCATGGGTTCATAAAAGGGGAGATAAAATAGGGAGGTGTTAGAGAAATAAAAGGAGTGGGGGTTGACAAATGGACTTACTACCATTTTGCCAGTGTCTTTCTGGTTCTCCGAGTTTACTGACAACACTTGGACAATAGATTTTTTTTCTCAAAATAGCATTTTTTTTTAAAGAAAGTATTTTCTTATATAATGCATGTTATTAATAAGTTTCAGTAATGGCATATAACAATTGAATGAATTTAGGAGGACAACAATGGTCATTTTCCATATTCTACAAACTAATGCAATGTTATTAACAAGTTTCAGTAATTTACATACATACCCTTAACGCCTGTGAAAAAGGATGCAATGGAGAGAGAGAGAGAGCATAGCCACTCAGACCTGCCATTGATCTGTTTTTGACCTGCCATTGATCTGTTTTTGACTTTCCATTTTAAGAACTTAGATTATTTTCTTGCTTGATCTCAAGGCATAGCTCATAATTGATTTGCTAATGGCCAATATTAGTGCTTGATGTCATTTCTGTCCCATATTTCGTGCATTTCCACAGCATCGGTTTATGAATCTTTTATTAGCTCAGCTTGTCAATTTGGGGTCGGGATAGTCCATTAACAAGCAGAAAGCCACAAATTCATGACCGTTTATATGGAGTTCGGAATGGTAACTAGCAGCAATTACAAAATAGGAACTCTAAATTAATTAGGAAGCTCACTTAGTCCCAATTTCATAATCTGAATGATAATGTTTGGATATTCAAAATTTGTTGTTTATGTGATTCATCGTTTTCTCGATGAAAATCCAGTTTTAACTTTTATAGATTAGAGTTTTTTCTTTAAATAGCGTATTTCGTTCTCCTTTGGTGATCATAAGGTCACGGGTCCGAACCTTGGCGAACAGCCTCTTGGCAATTGTCAGGGGAAGACTCTAGCAAATGGTTCCCTCTCCCAACCCCCGCTTGGCGCACCGGGGTTTGCCCTTCTTTTTTTTTACCGTATTTCGTTCTCGGTTTAACACCTTGTCAATACATTGAATTGCATTGAGTGAAACCTTCAGCAAAGCTGTCCCCGTTTTGCAGAATGTTCATCAAGGGTATCTGGATCAAACATTGGAGCGCTTTCTGAAGGCAAGAGAAGGGAATGTCACCAAAGCCCACAAAATGGTTAGATCCGTTCGATATTCGTTACTTCCTTAATTGATGAATTAGGATCATGTTCTTTATCTTTCTGAAGTTAACACTGGATCCTTGTAAAATGTTTCAGTTGGTGGACTGCTTAAATTGGAGGATTCAAAACAACATTGATGATATATTAGCTGTAAGTATTTTTACTACAACATTATATATTCCCTCCCCCCCCCCCCTCCAAATAAAAGGCCCCATTTGACAAGTCAAACTTTTTAAGGATGGTGTTTTGCTTGCTTTTTACCTTCATTAAGTTGCACTAAAATTATTGCTCCTTGTAGAGTTTGAACCTTTTTCTGTCACAAACCAAAATGGAAAGAGGGACTAATTGTTTGGCATAGAGGGAGTATTAGAGATATTGAACTGTATCAGCTTGATGCATTTATTAGTGCTTGGGCTTGCCTGTTTTATGCATGATTTCTGATGACCTAGCCGAGCAGAACTCTACTTTCTGTATAGCGGCTGATAAGCTTTCAATGTTCTGATTTTGTATCTTCCTTTAAATGCAGAAACCGATACTTCCAACAAATTTCTACACAGGAGTGCGTGACACACAGCAAATAGGATTGTCAGGTTACACAAGAGAGGTGCACTTACTCATGCTTTCTTTTTCTTTTTCTCCAGATTTCCTTTTAACACTCTTTATTAGGCCTCTCTTGCTTCTTTGACGTAATTAAAAATACTTTCATACTTTGTAATCTTATTTTTTGTTTTGCTTATAAGTTGTGGCGGCTTCTATGACAGGGTGTTCCAGTCTTTGCCATTGGAGTGGGTCTCAGCACATATGATAAAGCATATGTAAGTACTCATAATATCTGTTGGACTTTTGGTATGGCTTCTCAAGAACTTAACTGAAACTTGACAGAGAATTTAACGGAGATTGGAAAAATTAGGAGACAAGTCGAGTCTTGTATTGTATACAATCTCCGTAATAGTTATTTGTCTCGCACAGATGCTTACGGTTGAATAACAAAACTCTCGTAAGATAAAACGACTTTATAATTAGTTATAAGGAGCACTCCAATATAACTAATCTAACGAACAAGTGATTGTTTAGAACTTTGGACTTGAAGAAAGAATGCAACAAGATGCCAATGATTTTACTTGGTTACACTAACTCAAGAAGGGTAGGAGAGGCTAGAAAATCAGTATGAATGAATTGAAATTCGGAGGGAAACTATATAAGGAGAGTCAAAAGGTTTGTGTCTTTTTCATTGAAAAGATGCAACTTTTCGAACAGCAGTGAAGGGCACGACTCATGCCCTTTGGCACGAATCGTGCTCACGACTCGTTCTCAAGCCACAACTCGTTCTGATCAGAATTTGAGCCAAAATTCATTAAGGTCCATTCGTGCTCACGACTCGTGCCCAGAGTCCCCACTCGTTCTGATCACCAGAGTGCACAATCTCATTAGCCAAAACACAGTTTAACTCCAATTAAATCCAAACGATCTAATTGACCCTTTTAACCAACTCTCGTTAAGTCACAAAACTTTGTCATTAATTTCTCATTCACCCGGAAATGGTTTTTGAGACAATAAATGAGTTTCATAGTCTACACTAAATGTAGAATACATTTTGTAACTTGCTTCGTTAACTATTTAACGAATTCCATTAGGAAGTTAGGTCAACGTTAAGTCAAACTTAACTTTCGTTACCCATTTCCAACAATCCCCCACATGAATGACAATTAATGCATGAATGCAATTTCGTCCAAAGTTCCGGCGAACTATTATTACATCGGGATAGATAGCTTGTGGCCTTGAATCCTCCCTAGTGAAATATTATCGGATATACTAGCCATTTGGTAGCGAGTCGCTTTGAACCAGTGACTGTCGGATGTATACCAAGACAATAATACTCACATAATAACAGCTCTAACAATTGTTGTTCTCACGTTTTGTCCATTTCGGCCCTGGACCGTATCTCATTCATAAGCGTTCATTTAGAGGCGGCCAAATTACCTCTCGCTTATATAGGTGATTCTCACTATAACGAGTATCATGCACTACTCCACCCGTAGGTATAGAAATCATTAAAAGTTTTCTCAACTTATCCTTACCACTGCTGCATGTGCTTGTACTTGGATGTTCTGGGAATGAGTATTCAACATCTCCAGGTTAATAAACCGAGTTGTTGTTTTCAAGTAACTCTACTAGAACTTATAACTTGGTTATCTCATTGAACCAAGGGCCTGGGATCTCCATTTCTCAAGGTTGAGTGTCCCGCTATAAGTCCTTTTGTTGTGGGTTTTAAACCCATTCCCCTTAACAGTTTATACAGTTGATCTCGATTTATACCTTTGGTAAACGGATCCGCTAAGTTATCACATGACTTTACATAATCAATAGTGATAATGCCATTCTTGATCAACTGTCTAATGGTATTGTGTCTACGACGAATATGTCTAGACTTACCATTGTACATACTATTCTGTGCCCTTCCAATTGCTGATTGACTATCACAATGTATTAGTACAGCAGGCACAGGTTTGCTCCAACAAGGAATATCCTCCAGGAAGTTCTTAAGCCATTCTGCTTCTTCTCCAACTTTATCTAAAGCGATAAACTCAGACTCCATCGTGGATCTAGCTATACATGTCTGTTTGGAGGATTTCCACGACACTGCTCCTCCACCTATTGTGAATACATATCCACTCGTGGACTTAGAGTCTTTCGTGTCCGATATCCAATTGGCATCACAGTATCCTTCTAATACTGCTGGATATTTCTTGTAAAGTATCCCATGGTTTAATGTATACTTTAAATATCTTAGTACTCTCATTAGTGCTTTCCAATGATCAGTACTAGGATTACTTGTGAACCCACTTAGTTTGCTCACTGAATATGCAATGTCTGGACGTGTACAATTCGTTAAGTACATCAGACTACCAATTATTCTTGCATATTCCAGTTGAGAAACTGGTTCCCCTTTGTTCTTGGCTAAATGTAGAGCCATGTCTACCGGTGTCTTAGCCGGAGGGTCATCAATGACATTGAATTTCCGAAGAATATTCTCTAGGTAACGGGATTGTGAAAGAACTAATCCTTCAGATGTTCTAGAGATCTTTATCCCTAATATTACATCAGCTAATCCCATGTCTTTCATGTCAAAGTTCTTCTTTAACATGCCTTTGGTATTCATGATCAAATCATGACTACTTCCCATTATGAGCATATCGTCTACATAAAGACAAACGATAACGAATGATTCGGATGTTCCTTTAATGTAGACACATTTGTCACATTCGTTAATCTTGAATCCATTCGATAACATGGTTCTATCGAACTTCTCATGCCATTGTTTAGGTGCTTGTTTTAGTCCATACAAGGACTTTACGAGTTTACACACCTTTCTTTCTTTACCAGGAATTGCGAACCATTCGGGTTGTTCCATGTAAATTTCTTCATCAAGTTCTCCATTTAGGAAAGCAGTCTTCACATCCATTTGGTGTATCTCAAGATTATGCGGCTTTGCACTTGATAGCTATGAGAACACGAATAGATGTGATCCTTGTGACAGGGGAGTATGTATCGAAGAAATCATATCCCTCTTTCTGTCTAAAGCCTTTGGCAACTAGCCTAGCTTTGTACTTATCGATTGATCCATCCGCCTTATACTTTCTTTTAAGGATCCATTTGCAACCTAATGGTTTGCAACCTGGAGGGAGATCAACTAATTCCCAAGTATTGTTGAGCATTATGGATTCTATTTCACTGTTAATAGCCTCTTTCCAGAACGAACTATCCGGACCGGATAAAGCTTCTTTAACAGTGGTTGGTTCGTTTTCTAACATGTAAGATAGAAAATCAGGACCAAAAGACTTTTCCACTCTTGCCCTTTTGCTACGTCTCGGTTCTTCATCTTCTATTTGAGAAGGACCGGTTCTAGACTCATATGTTCTCTTATTAGAACCTATGTCTTTTCTGTCCTTAGCCGGAAAGATGTTTTCAAAGAATACCACATTCCTTGATTTTATAGTAGTTCCTACATGCATATCAGGAATGTCCGACTTGTGCACTATAAAACGATAGGCACTACTATTATTGGCATATCCAATAAAAACACAGTCAATGGTTTTTGGACCAATCTTGACTTGTTTCGGCTTAGGTACTTCAACCTTGGACAAACACCCCCACACTTTAAGGTATTTATAACATAGTCTATGATTATGCCATAATTCATAGGGCGTTTTATCAATACCTTTCTTGGGTATTTTATTAAGAACATAATTAGAAGTGAGTATGGCTTCCCCCCACAAGTTGTCGGGTAATCCTGAACTTATTAAAAGCGCGTTCATCATCTCCTTGAGAGTACGGTTTTTGCTTTCAGCAACTCCATTAGATTGAGGGGTATATGGAGCCGTTGTTTGATGAATAATGCCGGATTCCCAACATAGTCCTTCAAACGGTGCTTCATATTCTCCACCTCTATCGCTTCTAATTTTCTTAATCTTCAAGTTAAGTTGATTTTCAACTTCTTTCTTATAAGTCTCAAAAGCCACTAAGGCTTCATCTTTACTTCTTAAGAGATAAACATAGCAATACTTTGTGCAATCATCTATAAATGTAATGATATACTTTTTATCTCCTCGAGTTTGCACAAGTTTTAAATCACATATATCGGTGTGAAGTAATTCAAGAGGAGTCGTGTTTCTTTCTATTGCATTAAATGGCGATTTCGTCATTTTTGCCTCAATGCAAACTTCGCACCTATTAGTCGAGTCGGATTTAGTCATATGGATTAAATCTTGTTTCGCTAATTTCTTAATGGTGTCGAGGTTTACATGTCCTAATCTATCATGCCATAAATTAGAACTTTCTGACAAGTAAACATAAGAAACAACACTTTTATTCTTCGCACTATGGCGGATGATGTTCATTACATTCATCTTGAAAAGGCCCTCCTCGAGGTAGCCCTTTCCAAGGAACAAATCATTCTTAGTTATTACAAATTTGTCAGATTCAAATATAAGTCTAAATCCGGCCTTACTAAGCAAAGCGCCGGAAACTAAATTTTTACGTATGTCTGGAACATGCAGCACATCCAACAAGGTTACTTCTTTTCCGGAAGTCATCTTCAATATCACGTTTCCAATGCCTTGAACATCGGAGGTCGCTGAATTTCCCATGTAGAGCTTCCTTCCGGAGATGGGAGTATAGAAGGAGAAACTCTCCTTATTAGCACAAATGTGGCGGGTAGCACCGGTATCTATCCACCAAGCTTTTGGATTATCATCCAAGTTTGCAACATTAGCCTCGAACACTACCGCTGCAAAGTCTAGGTCCATGTGGTCAACATTATTCGCCTCTTTCTTCGGGAGACGACAGTCCTTTGCTAAGTGGCCCGGTTTGCCACAATTATAGCAAGTCCCCTTGAACTTCTTAGTTGTGGGGCCCTTGTTCTTTCCTTTCTTAGCATTCCCGGTATTTCCGGAATGCTTTCTCTTTGTGCCACTTGTGCTAGCCTCGGCGAGATTGACCTTAGCCTCCATCTTGCCCTTAGCATCCTTAGCCTCGTTGTTTCTATTGTTCTCTTCAATTTGAAGACGAACAACAATGTCTTCCAAGGACATCTCCTTGCGTTTATGCTTGAGATAGTTCTTGAAGTCCTTCCATGAAGGCGGCAACTTTTCAATGATTGATGCCACCTTGAATGGATCATTCATGTTCATTCCCTCGGCATCAAGCCCATGTAGAATGAGTTGGAACTCATCCACTTGAGTTGTTACTGATTTGGAATCGACCATCATGAAGTCAAGATACTTACCGACGACATATTTCTTTGACCCGGCGTCTTCGATCTTGTACTTCCTTTCCAAGGTGTCCCATAACGCCTTGGCTATCTCGACGTTACTATACACATTGTAGAGTGCATCGTCGAGTCCGTTTAGGATGTAATTCTTACACAAAAAATTACCATGAGCCCAAGCCTCCTTGGCCATAAGCCTTTGAGGGTCGGGATCGCCATTTGCCACCGCCGGAGGATCTTCCTTTAAGAAGCGGTGCAAGCTTAGGGTAGTCAAGTAGAATAGCATCTTCTGTTGCCATCTCTTGAAATCCACACCAGTGAACTTCGGGGGTTTCTCACCATGACCCGGGTGATGCGGTGTATGAGCGGGTGCAACATTGTTGAACGTTGCGTCACCTTGAGAAGTAGGCGTTACATTGCCTTGACTTGATGCGGTGGTGTCTTTCTCAGTTGCCATGGTATGAGAGTCTTAAGAAGCGTACGTGGGCGGTCGCCCACAAGGAGATGGGCGGTCGCCCATGTGTACAGTGCCTAATCCCTTTATACGAAAACCAACATGGGCGGTCGCCCATAAGGGCAAGGGCGGTCGCCCATCAAGACAGTCTCCAATGCCTTGTTTTCGAATAAACATGTGCGGTCGCCCATGACCCTTTGAGCGGTCGCCCAAGTCAACCATTGACTTGTGGGCGGTCGCCCATGGCACACTTGGGCGGTCGCCCATCACACCAGAATCCATAATTCTAATTTTGACAATTCGTTCGATGCGTGTGACCCCATAGGACTTTATTATGGATGTAATGAGTTCGATCACATCGATCCTCATAAGACATGAGCGGACTCTAGCAAGCCATCATGCTTTCCCAAATAATATAATATCAAGTTCATTTTTCCTACATAGAACATATCACAATCCCATTGTCACACGATGTTATATTGAACATGAGTCATGGTCCACGTCAACTCATATTGTTCAATGCTTTCTCGTTACCAAGTAAATTGATTAAACGAATGATATTAATCACATTAATTCATTCGGGCATGGCCATGCACTACATCAATCTTACTTACGAGTGGCCTAGCAAACATCTCTCTTTACGAGGGACAATTTTCCATCTTGACTTATCATTCTTCCCAACAAGAATCATACCATGCCAATGATAGCCCTTATTGTCATCCGGTTAAATACAACGTTAAACTATATCAAACATGATAATCATCGAGCGGAAGACGATGATAATCTCAGGTCAAAGGATATCAATGATATGACTATATGAGATTTAATTATGACATTTGACCATGACATAAATCTTCATAATGGGTCAAGTCCAGTACCTTGTTCTCTAACAAGTACCCATGAATCTAATGTGCATCTCCATGCATATAATCATCACATGACTATCCATTAGACTTCATACTAGTGCTTCATAAGTACTAGGGACACGATTATTATAACTAAACATGCAAACACATATAATAATCAAAGAAACATTCTCTTATATAAATGAACAATGACATTACATAAAGGTCTATCTCTATAGGCCTAGGGCACTAACACCTACAGTCTCCCACTTGCACTAGGCCCAATCATTCATGTATCTTATACCCATGGACCTAACATGACCATCATGTTTAGCTTGTGGTAAAGGCTTGGTGAGAGGGTCCGAGATGTTGTCATCCGTTGGTACCTTGCATATCTTGACGTCCTCCCTTTCACAGATTTCTCGAATGAGGTGGAAACGTCTCAAAATGTGTTTGGATCGCTGATGTGACTTTGGTTCTTTTGCTTGGGCAATAGCACCATTATTGTCACAGAACAGCTCTATCGGGTTAGTGATGCTTGGAACGACTTCTAAGTCACTAACGAACTTCTTGATCCAAACCGCCTCCTTAGCCGCATCCGATCTTTGCTATGTATTCGGCTTGTTGTAGAATCGGCAACGGTGCTTTGCTTGGAACTCTTCCAACAAACAAAGACCTCCATTTAGCATAAACACAAACCAGATCGCGATCTATAGTCATCTTTGTCGGTTTGGAAGCTTGCATCTGTGTAACCCTTTACAACCGTATCATCTTCCATTCCTCCAAATACTAAGAATACATCCTTAGTCCTTCTCAAGTACTTAAGGATATTCTTGGCACTATCCAATGGTTCTCACCAGATCGGGACCGGTATCTACTCGTTGCGCTTAGAGCATACGAGACATCGGGTCTAGTACATAACATGGCATACATGATAGACCCAATTGCCGAAGCATATGGTATATCACTCATCCTCTTTCGCTCATCATTTGTCTTAGGACAATGAGTCTTGCTAAGAGTAATGCCGTGTCCCATTGGCAAGTTCCCTCTCTTAGAATTTTCCATGCGGAATCTTCTAAGGACCTTGTCAATATATGTACTCTGACTCAAACCAATCATCCTTCTTGATCTATCTCTATAGATCTTGATACCAAGGATATAAGCCGCTTCACCCATATCTTTCATTGAGAAACATTTTCCTAACCAAGACTTAACAGTCTCAAGTGCAGGAACATTGTTTCCAATGAGCAAGATGTCATCGACATATAACACCAGGAATAGAACTATGCTCCCACTTATTTTCTTGTATACACAAGGTTCATCTTCGTTTTTGATGAAGCCAAACTCTTTGACTGATTCATCAAAACGTAGATTCCAGCTCCGGAAAGCTTGCTTCAATCCATAAATGGATCTCTGCAACTTACACACTTTGTTAGAATCCTTTGGATCGACAAACCCTTCAGGCTGTATCATGTATACATCCTCAAGTAGGTTTCCGTTAAGAAACGCTGTTTTGACGTCCATTTGCCATATCTCATAGTCGTAATATGCGGCTATGGCAATTAGGATTCTAATAGACTTAAGCATTGCTACGGGCGAAAAGGTTTCATCATAGTCAACGCCATGAATCTGCCTATACCCCTTAGCAACTAGCCTAGCCTTATAAGTATGTACCTTCCCATCCATGTCGGTTTTCCTTTTGAAAACCCACTTGAACCCTATGGTTTTTACACCTTCGGGTGGATCAATCAAGTTCCAAACTTGATTATCGTACATGGATTTGATTTCGGATTCCATGGCTCCTAGCCATTTGTCCGAATCAGGAGTGGACATCGCCTCTTGATAGGAAGTAGGTTCATCATTCTCAATGATTTCTACTTCATTACTTTCCGTCATGAGAAATCCATATCTCTCAAGTTCGGATCGTATCCTATCCGATCTGCGAAGAACTTGTGTATCTTGAACCGGTTCCACAACAGCTTGTGAATTTGGTTCCGTCTCTACCATTGGCTCTATGTCATTTTCAGGTTCTTGAATTTCTTCAAGATCAATTTTACTCCCACTAGTTTCTTTAGAGAGAAACTCTTTCTCTAGAAAGACACCGTGTCGAGCAACAAATACTTTGTTCTCGGATTGGTTGTAAAAATGATATCCTTTCGTTTCCTTGGGATAACCAACGAAAATACATTTATCAGATTTAGGTGCAAGTTTATGTTCAGAAACCAATTTCTTTACATAAGCCTCACATCCCGAAATCTTCATGAAGGATAAGCTAGGCTTTCTTCCATGCCACATCTCATGTGGGGTTTTAGGAGCCGATTTAGTAGGGACCTTATTAAGTGTGAAAGCAGTGTTTCCGGTCATGTCCCCAAAAGGAAATAGGAAGGTTAACTTGACTCATCATCGATCGAACCATATCTAATAGGGTTCGATTTCTCCTCTCGGACACACCATTCCATTGTGGTGTTCCGGGTGGAGTAAGTTCTGAAACAATTCCACAACTTTTCAGATGATCGTCAAATTCTTGGCTCAAATATTCACCACCTCGATCGGATCGAAGTGTTTTAATAGTTTTGCCAAGTTGATTTTGTACTTCAATTTGAAATATTCTAAATATCTCAAATGCTTCACTTTTGTACTTCATCAGATAGACATAGTCATATCTTGATAAGTCATCAGTGAACGTTATGAAGTACCGAAATCCTCCCCTAGCAATGCTATTCATTGGTCCACATACATCAGTATGTACGAGAGCCAACAAATCACTAGCCCTTTCACTACTCTTAGTAAAAGGTGCTTTAGTCATCTTGCCCAATAAACAAGACTCGCAAACATCATATGATTCATAATCATATGAGTCTAAATATCCATCTTTATGGAGTTTAGAGATGCGTTTCTCGTTTATGTGACCAAGACGGCAATGCCATTTATATGTGTCATTCACATTATTTGGTTTAGATTTCTTACTAACATGATAGACATTATCAACATTATTCTCAACATTCAAGACATAAAGGCCATTAAAAGAATGAGCAATACAATAAAGCATGTCATTCAAATAAATTGAAAATTTCTTATTCGCAATAAGAAAATTGTAACCCTCATTGTCTAAACATGAAATAGAAATAATGTTTCTGCTCAAATCCGAAACATAATAACAGTTATTTAAAACTAAAATTAATCCGCTTGGTAAAGTGACTTCGTAAGTCCCTACGGCCAATGCAGCAACTCTTGCTCCATTTCCAACCCGTAGATCTACTTCACCCTCTTTGAGCAACCTTCTATTCTTTAGTCCCTGCACATTTAGGCAAATGTGTGATCCACATCCGGTATCTAATACCCAAGAACTAGAGGTAGAAAGTAAAATATCTATCACATAGATACCTGAAGTCATGGCAATCTCATTGCCCTTCTTCTTCAGTCCTTCCTGATAAAGCTTGCGATACGCCTCCAATGCCCAGCTTTCTGGCAATGGTAGCACACCGCATCCTTTTGGGATTTGGGTTTAGGCTTCTCGAACGGCGACCTTTGCCTCCGGTTTAGCAACTTTTGCTTTACCCTTGTTTTTGAACCCCTTTCCTTTATTCACCATCAACACTTGATTGGTTTTCTTGGTAATATTGTTCTCCGCATTCTTTAGCATCCCATGCAATTCAGACAGAGATTTATTCATCCCATTCATGTTATAATTCAGAACAAACTGATTATAACTTTCAGGGAGTGAATGCAATATCATATCCGTAGCCAGCTCTAACTGGATAGGATATCCAAGCCTCTCAAGGTGTTCGAGGTGACCCTTCATTTTCAACACATGAGGCCCAACAGGTTGTCCTTCAATCATCTTGCATGAATGAAGAGCCTTCATAGTGTCAAACCTTTCCGTACGTGCTTGCAGAATCGGAACATTTCCTTCAAATGATTTCCCAAATCATAGGCTTCCATGTGTACAAGGTCCTTCTGAAGAGCCTTACACATGGTAGCAAGCATCAGGCAACCAACATCAATAGAATCATCCACATGTTTCTTATGTTGGTCCCTTTCCGCTTTAGTTGCATTAGCAGCAGGCTCGGGTGGAACGGGTCCATCAAGAATGTACAACTTCCTTTCCTGTTTGAGAACAATTCCCAAACTGCGGATCCAATCCACATAGTTGTTGCCATTCTCCTCTAACTTGTCCTTCTCAAGGACTGATCGCAGCGACATGTTTTGATTATTGTTTACGCCTATTGATCTACAAAGATATGCAACAAGATATGAACACATATAAGTACCAATTCATTTAAGAGATTAATTAAAGTATTTCATAAATACTCCCACTAAATTATATAACCTTCTTATACAAACATGTATAATATAATTTAATAGGCTAAGACCCAACTTTAATTTAATTTCAAGTCGGCTATGGCACGATCAAGCCAAAATTAAACTAAAAAGGTAGATAACATTTATCAATCATATCTATATATGACTCTTAGATCATTATGAGATTATAGACATCATATGTCACATGTTTCAATCTCATCTTATGCCTTAGGCCCAAACTGTTTTGATAGCCTAATTGAGTTCAACCATGTTAAACGTATAGCAATCACCGTTTGCTCATCTTGATCATACAAAGGTAGAATCAATGTACCTCGCTGTGGCGTAGCCTACATGAAACTAACCGTGTACTCACAAGTGTTTAAACATGGGTGGCATAAAATAAACTCAAATTACAAAGAAGGTTCAATTTTTCATGCTTATCAATTACATGCCAAGGTTGATTCATGAAAACTATATGAGTATAATTATGAACATGGAATGATGCAATACAAATCATACTAGTGCAACTCCCGTGCGATGCACGGATAGCTATTAAAACATATTCACGAAAATTCATACAAATACAGAAAATATAGAAATGTTTGTGTACATTGTAAAATAATTTTTTGAAAACTATATTATTAGTACAAATATCATATTGAAGGTCACTAAAATAAATATATATTTAAGGCAGAGTTAGTTTGTACGAAGCGCGTTTTATACGTAAATTTTCGTTCTATTCAATAATAAGCACATTTGACATCCATTTTTCAATGCTATGAAATTGAACGCATATTTTTTTATGTAAAACATATTTAGTGTATATTGAACGTTATATGTGCGTAATTTGCCCACAGTATCACTTATTTTCGCCAACGATTGGAAAAGCGTAATCAATCTAGTTATAAGTCTCCATATCTTTCTCTTCAACTGCAATTCAGAACTCTTTACTCTAGTGATTCTCCAAACAAATAAATAACATGAAATGAAATGAAATTTTCAAGTATCATCATTTTTTATTTTTGAGAAGTTATTTTGTTCTTGAGCCTTTTTCAACTTCTACATCCCCGTTTGATTTTTACATATTTCTTTAATGTGACTGTTATATAATAATGTTTTTTTTATATCACAATTAATTAGATTTAACATTAGAAAAAATTATTTCACTATCACATAAATAAATGCTCCCTTCGTCCCATTTTAAACTTCCTTCTTTTTTTCATAAAAGGTGTCCCATTTTAAATTTAAAAAAATTACAATGAAAAATTTTTAATATTTTTTTCTTCCATGGTCTTATAAGTCATACTCACAACAAATATTCACTAATTACTTTGTACCCAACTATTTATATTTTATAATAAAATTATTCATCTCTTTAATATCCTAGCCAGTTTTTTAACGTTTAAAATAGGACAAAAGTTGAAGAAAAAATTATTAATTTTTCTATAATGCAATGCTATTTCTTCCCTTTATTTCCTTATAAATGTAGAGATTAATAATATGGCATAGAAAAATAAGAAAATAAAATAAACTATAAACAAATAAATAAAAAATGATATACAAATATTATCAATAATTAAAATTTATTCTAAAAAAAGAGGAATACTACTCGGGTTCAGGTTAAATGAGACAGTTCGAGCTAATCCCAAATCCACCCCAATCCCACCCGATTTAAAAGAAAACATTTCCAAACTCTTTCCATTAGAAGCGGAGCAATGCGGGTTTAGGAGGGATTCAAAAAATTTATCAACCCGTTTTTTACTTACAAAATTCTTTAAATGAGGCAATATCAAGTTAAAGCACATACAAACACAGTTTTCCTAGAAGTGGGCCAAAAAAAGTTATTTGATTTCGCTACTTCACAAATTTTAGTTACTTGAGACGAAAAATACAATTTTCCATTCTAGTTAAAGCACATAACAATGCAATTTTTTGGCAAAAAAAGTAGTATTATTATTTGGTGATTTATTTTGAGTTGAAAGTAATATTCATTTTTGAAATGAAGGAAATAATTTATTTATGTAATGACATTTTTTAAAGTTGACTTGCGACGAAAAATATAATTTTCCCTTCTAGTTTTATTTATTTTCGTTTTCATTATGAAGACTTATTTTTTATTTTGCAACTAATTAAATTTAACATTAGGATAAATTATTTCACTATCAAATAAATAAATGCTCCCTTCGTCCCATTTTAAACTTCCTATTTCTTTAATAAAAGATGTCCCATTTTAAATTTAAAAAAATTACAATGAAAAAATTAGAAAATTTCAATATTAAATGGTCTTATAAGTCATACTCACAATAACTATTCAATAAGTACTTTGTAGCCAACTTTTTATACTTTATAATAAAATCATTCATCTCTTTAATATTCGAACCCATTTTTTAACGTTTAAAATAGGACAAAAGTTGAAGAAAAAATTATTCATTAATATTATATATAAAAAAGGCACAAATAAATGAAACCAAGATTAATAATCCATCAAATTTCGATAAAATAAAAATTAAAACATAAATAGTTCTAATAATTATATTTGTACCCAATAATAAGATTTTTAATTTTACTAATATACTTCAACTACTCTTTAAATTAAAAAAATGTTATATCAAATGGCTTCCACATTTTTTTTATCATTAATCTAAAGTTCTTTATTAATAACCCATCACTTTTTAAAAGAGATAAAGAGGAATTGTTTATTAAAAAAAAAAAAACTGAGCGAGAAGAACTTAATATAAAATGTTTTGCAAAAAAACAAACTCAATGAAAATTCATAATAATATGTTTTTCATTATTTCTAAAGTACTTTTAAGGAAAAAAATTGTCCTTCAATCCAAAAATGAATATTTCTTTCATCCCATAATTAATATTACTTTCTATATCCAAAAAAAAAAAAAAATTGCTTCCTTTGCATCAAGAAATTTACTTGTCCAAAAAATTAATATTTATTTTCTTAGACGAAGACACTAACATTATAAACAGAAATTTGTACAAAATAATACTACTTCAGCTAAAGGAAAAAAAAAAAAACTATTTTGGTCCCAATGAATATTTTATAAAATATTACTTAATTTGTTTAAAAATATAATGTCATATTTTGAAACAAAGGCACTAACATTACAACATTTCAAAAATGAATATTACTTTCGAATCAAAATGAATAACCCAAAAATAATACTACATTTTTTATCCAAAAAAATGAGCATTATTCCCTTCATCCCAATTAATATTTTAAAAACTAATACTACTTCATTCGCCTCTGCAATTAATGTTTGTAATGTTACAACATTAATTTTTTTGGACATATAATTTTTTTTTACTTTTTAAGGAAAAAAATGACTTCAATTCAAAAATGAATATTACGTTCGCCCCATAATTAATACTACTTTCTATATCAAAAAAAAAATAAAAAATCCTTCCTTTGCCTCAATGAATTTACTTGTCTCTAAAATTAATATTTATATTCTGACACGAAGACACGAACATTATAAACATTAATATTTACAAAATAATATTACTTCGGGTAAAAAAATAAATTACTATATTCGTCCCTAGGAATATTTTATAAAATATTACTTAATTTTTTTAAAAAATTAATGTCAAATTTTGAATCGAAGGAACTAACATTACAAACATTAATTTTTTAGGCGAATGAAGAGGTACTAATATTCATATTAGTAAAATTATGATTATTATTATCATAATTTATAATAAAAAAATATACTTCACACTTAAATAATTTTCAAAAAAAAGATATTGAAAAAGTAAAAAGAAAAATTAAGAAATTTAAAATTGAAAAAGAGTGTTATTTTTTTGTGTCCAAATTAAATAAAATTAGTCTCTAATTAAAGAGGAAAAAAAATTATGAATTTTGGTATAATTTTTTTTTTAATTTTTTTTTTTTTATAAAATAATTGAGGTCGAAAAAAGGGGATAAAAATTAAAAATCCTAAATAAAAACGGCAAATCAGATATCGCCACGTGGCTCAAGTAAAAAAAAAAAAAACCTAACGCGTACACGCGCCTTTGTCGGCGCGTGTAACGCACGCGCCAATACCAGCGTCACACGCGTCTTCTCAGGCTTGTTAATTTCAATTTTGGCCCCGTGTGAAATTACCAAACTACCCTTGGTTTGGGCGGGCTTTTTTGACGATTCTGTTTTTATATATAGATTGATTTGATCAGTAATTACTAGTACGCGGCCACGTGCTCCAAGTTTATCCCACACTTCCATCGAAGTGCCTGTGGGGAAGGTTTTGGTGTCCAGCCAATATACTAAGTAACACTTCACAAATATCCTAGATTAATCACATTAATCATATTAATGAAATTGACATCCCATAATCTAGATTAATCATATTAATCATATATTTCAATTTCATAATCATGGTATATCAATATATACAATTACTTCTCAAGCAAAACTCATATAATTTCACATTCTAGATCATGCACATCATGAAAATTCATATAATCACATTACACAATTATCATGATTATCTAACTAAACATCATGAACGGGGCTCTGATACCACTGTTGGGTTTCGAGGGTCCATGCGCAGCGGAATAATGCAATAACTCGAAAAATCCCAAGCCCTAGAATCCGTTCTAGATGATTAATTAAGAAAGATAAAATAGAAATACCAACCTTGAATGCTTTTGCCTTTGATAAACTTGACCCAACTCCAGATTGAACGACCTTGTTAATCCTTGATGAACAAACGGCGAATCACGAACTAAAGATCTTGACAAGCGAAGATCCTCTATGTGTATCCACGCAAAGAACGAACCCTAGAACTCTTCTAGGAGGATTGCTAGATCCTTTGATTGAAACTCTTTCAATCTATGATGTATTATGGAATTGGTGTGATGATTTTCAATTCACAATTGAAAATCCTCTCAATTTTGTGTTTCTATAAACTCAAAATTCGTGACTGGCTGCTAGGGTTGAAGAGGGATACTATTTATACTTTATAAATATTATACCCTATTAAAAACCCTAAGCAAATTCGGATTCAGCGTTACAGCGTACGTGGGCGGTCGCCTACAAGGAGATGGGCGGTCGCCCATGTGTACAGTGCCTAATCCCTTTATACGAAAACCAACATGGGCGGTCGCCCATAAGGGCAAGGGCGGTCGCCTATCAAGACAGTCTCCAATGCCTTGTTTTCGAATAAACATGTGCGGTCGCCATGACCCTTTGAGCGGTCGCCCAAGTCAACCATTGACTTGTGGGCGGTCGCCCATGGCACACTTGGGCGGTCGCCCATCACACCAGAATCCATAATTTCAATTTTGACAATTCGTTCGATGCGTGTGACCCCATAGGACTATATTATGTTGGTAATGAGTTCGATCACATCGATCCTCATAAGACATGAGCGGACTCTAGCAAGCCATCATGCCTACCCAAATAATATAATATCAAGTTCGTTTTTCACATATCACAATCCCATTGTCACACGATGTTATATTGAACATGAGTCATGGTCCACGTCAACTCATATTGTTCAATGCTTTCTCGTTACCAAGTAAATTGATTAAACGAATGATATTAATCACATTAATTCATTCGGGCATGGCCATGCACTACATCAATCTTACTTACGAGTGGCCTAGCAAACATCTCTCTTTACGAGGGACAATTTTCCATCTTGACTTATCATTCTTCCCAACAAGAATCATACCATGCCAATGATAGCCCTTATTGTCATCCGGTTAAAGACAACGTTAAACTATATCAAACATGATAATCATCGAGCGGAAGACGATGATAATCTCAGGTCAAAGGATATCAATGATATGACTATATGAGATTTAATTATGACATTTGACCATGACATAAATCTTCATAATGGGTCAAGTCCAGTACCTTGTTCTCTAACAAGTACCCATGAATCTAATGTGCATCTCCATGCATATAATCATCATATGACTATCCATTAGACTTCATACTAGTGCTTCATAAGTACTAGGGACACGATTATTATAACTAAACATGCAAACACATATAATAATCAAAGAAACATTCTCTTATATAAATGAACAATGACATTACATAAAGGTCTATCTCTATAGGCCTGGGGCACTAACACCTACATAGGAGAGGCTAGAAAATCAGTATGAATGAATTGAAATTCGGAGGAAAACTATATAAGGAGAGTCAAAAGGTTTTGTGTCTTTTCCATTGAAAAGATGCAACTTTTCGAACTGCAGTGAAGGGCACGACTCGTGCCCTTTGGCACGAGTCGTGCTCACGACTCGTTCTCAAGCCACAACTCGTTCTAATCAGAATTTGAGCCAAAATCCATTAAGGTCCATTCGTGCTCACGACTCGTGCCCAGAGTCCCCACTCGTTCTGATCACCAGACTGCACAATCTCATTAGCCAAAACACAGTTTAACTCCAATTAAATCCAAACGATCTAATTGACCTTTTAACCAACTCTCGTTAAGTCACAAAACTTTGTCATTAATTTCTCATTCACCCGGAAATGGTTTTTGAGACAATAAATGAGTTTCATAGTCTACACTAAATGTAGAATACATTTTGTAACTTGCTTCGTTAACTATTTAACGAATTCCGTTAGGAAGTTAGGTCAACGTTAAGTCAAACTTAACTTTCGTTACCCATTTCCAACAATATCTAGATATTTCCTTTGGCATTCATGTCAGTAATGAAATTTATACTTGTTTCTCATTTTAAATAGTATTTTTGTTATTTTCAGGTTCACTACTATCTGCAGTCACACATTCAGATCAATGAATGTCGGGACCGTATAATATTGGTGAGGACGCATTTATTGCTGTAGGGATAACTTCATGTGTTCTCTCTCAGTACATTATTATGTCTAATTTAAATTTCTTATAGCCTGCTGCAACAAAGAAGCATGGCAAATATATTGACAAGTGCGTGAAGGTTTTGGATATGAGTGGCCTGAAGCTTTCTGCACTGAACCAGATGAAGCTACTGGAAAAAATCTTTACCGTTGATGACTTGAATTACCCAGAGAAGACAATCACATATTATATTGTCAATGCGCCTTACATATTCACGGCTTGTTGGAAGGTTAGTTTGTTCCGAAGCTATCGCACCCTCATATAAGATTTGATTTTGTATTGAACTTTTCCGCAATTTAGCAGCAAGACAAGAGATAAATCAGGGTACTTGTTGCCTAAGAATGATAATGGATTTTTTAATTAACATGACCCTTGCATAACATTTGAACAATGAGCAGGTTGTCAAGCCACTTTTGCACACTACAAGAAACAGTACTATTTACAGCGGTTAAAATCTGCCGTATATAGTAAACGGGGCCGCCGTAAATAGTATTTACGGCGGATATACCGCCGTATATTGGGCGGCGTATAAATTCGCGACGTATATAGTATTTACGGCGGATATATCACCGTATATGGTATTTACGGCGGAAATACAGCCGCCGTATATAATCAAGGGCAAATACGACGGCTGATGTACCGCCGTATATAATGAAATGCAAATACGCCGTATGTATTACAGCCGTATTTGAGAAAGTTTTATATGGCGGTTAGGTTACCGCCGTATATAATGAAATCTTATATACGGCGGGTCTAGGCCGCCATATATAATGAAATATTATATACGGCGGGTCTAGGTCGCCGTATATTAGAGACGAGTCGTCCAACACAACACGAGTCGTCTCCCATTTGACTCTGTGATTCACTCGTCCCCCTTGGTGGACGAATCGTCCAATTAATCTTATTTACGGCGGACATAAAGAGCCGCCGTAAATAACAAGACCATTCTTCCCAGTGTATTGTATAATAAATTTAGCCCGTGCCTTGTATAATACAAAAACATTTAACAATCACCAAAACATTCAACAGCAACAACAACAACAACAAACCAATTTTTCGAAGCCCGACACATAAAAATCCCTAAATAATACAAACTCCATTCAACTCAACGAGTCCTACTTTCTATTTTCGAAGTTTCCCTTGGAGTCTGTTTCAAAAACAGCTCTAAACACGAGTTCCAAATTTACACTTATTACAAGGCTTAAATTAACAAAAGCTATTATTCCGTAGAAGGACAGATATGTAAATATCTTTTGATCCTCAAAATAATTTTTACAAATGGAATAAAATACAAAAAAAAAAAAAGTCTTAAACGACTACACTAAAAGTAAGATTGAGCAACTCACTTGTGTCATTGCAAATGGCGCATAAGTGTAAGTCCAAACAACTTTATCATCTGTGAACCCCCGCGCAGCTGCTGATTCATCTTCAGAATCAACTTCAGCTTCAACCAGGTACCCCACAGAAAATCGAACAACCTTGGATGAATATATGGGAAACCCAAACTGAAAATATGCTGCCATATAATAAAAACTTCTTTCAGCAACCTAAAATCAATTAAAAACTACATGATTGAGCACAACAATAAGGGATGTCAGCTAAAACCTTGAAATGGTTGCACGCTGATTTCAGTAATCACGCATAGGTTTAATCACGCATAGGTTTGCAACCAGTTTATATCAGTGTTCTAAAAGACCCCGCCTAGGCGCTAGGCCCCTCTCCAACGCCTAGTTCTAAACCCCGCCTAGGTCCCGACTAGTCCCCGCCTAGGCGCTAGACCCGGCTCCGCCGCCTAGCATCCGCTTAGCGCTTTTTAGAACCTTGGTTTATATATTAATGTTTCCGAAACCTCTGGATTGCTTTCGCCTTTGCTTGACCAATAGGAAGCTCTTTGATCAACCTTATCACTTGGTAACTTTCATCGACAGTCTAGTCTGACACTTTCCAGGAGCAAAATGATATTAACTATTAAGGCACTCAATCCCAACATGGTAAGTTGTAAATGCACAAGCAATGGGATATTATGGAAATGATTATGGTATCTAACTGAAAACTATAAAATGGGTACACCATGGGTATTCATTCACCAATGTGAAGATTTTCCATCCTATTCAAACAACAAACCAAGGCTATTACACTTCACCTAGTTAATGAATAGAGACATCTTGAGGGAAATTTGTGAAAAACTATACAGAATAAAAGCCAATCCCATAATTGAATTCTACAAATGTAAATCTACCTTCATGCTATTTGGCACCCCCACAAACAACATGGACCTTCACCAATCAAAGCCCCACACTTGGCCTTCAAGTCAACAACACTAGCACACTGCATGAAAAAAAAAAGAACATTATAAAGAATAACCCCCCCCCCCCCAATTTGATAAAGTAGTATGAACTTGCAGTTACAAATAGAGAATAGTGTGTTTATACATGCAAATGTAATGCTATATACAACATATGCAAATGTCCCACCTTCCCCTCCTTTATCCGGGCTTGGGACCGACAATGCAATGCAATATACAACAATTGCATTGGCGGAGTTAAAAAGGGGTTAGTTAATAGATTGTGCATGCATCTCCAAAAAAATAAGTAATATCAAATTCTAAATGTAATAAACTATCAACAAAAAACATGAGAAGCTATACATATACCAAGTAACATCAACGTGAAGCATAAGTCACAAATTAATATAGTTGTTTGGTGCATTATAACTCCGAAGTATCACAAATGACCTTCAACTCTTTCTTCTTTCCTGTGGCATCCATCCCTGACCGAACATTGAAGCTCTCAAATACCATGCTCTGCAAAACACCCAACCACAACTTCAATTCAAATGAGAGAGGAATATAGATCATTATTTCCTGTTATGTTAACAACTAGTGAATTATGAGTCAACAACTAGTGATATTAGATTTATAGGATTGAGAAAACATACCACTGCCTATTACTGCCATTTTCATGCTGTTGCATATAATTACGTTGCAAATCTTCTATCATTTGGCGTTGAGCCTCAAGTTGCTTTTGAAATTCCTCACCACGCCTTGCATAATCATCTTGCATGAATGACATCTTCTCCTCAAGTTCAGCAACACGGGCTGCAGAAGCACTTTGAGAAGTTGAGGCTTTACCAAGCACCCTAGATTTGGTAAGACCTTGCCCCATACAACGCACTCTCCCATGGCCATCATTTCCTATAAGATTTGTGAATATTTGTTCGCGCTTGCTTGGAGAGTTTTGTTTCCTAATTAAAATTCTCGTTACAGATCACCAAAACAGAAGCCTATTAATACTCTGTGTATCATAAATATAGGGTCGATAATACTAGGCAAATTCAAGTTCCTCCATGCTAAAAGAACACAATACAGCAAGATAAGTGTGTGGCTACAGTAAAGACACAATATAGAGAAAACTTAATTAGCCTGCAAGAAGATTTACTCTCATATGATCACCAAAACAGAAGCCTAACAATCATGATCTTCAAACCGGAAAAAAAAAACCAAACAAAGTGATAATCAATGAGTAGCTACACACCAAGAGTGAGCAAATATTCACATACCTTCAATGGTCACCGGCGGCAGGTCTTCAGGCGACGCTAATAGTTTTCAGATCTGCAACCGTCTTCACCGGAGCTGGGTTCTTCACCGGTTTCGCCGTTGGTTATCCCTCGCCATCGATTGAGAATCAAACCCTCGGTAAGGTAAGGTTTTGGGAATTTTTGCGGGAACAATAGATAGAATAGAGAGGGAATTTTGGGAAAATTCATTTTACGCGGTATTTATTAATATATACGGCGGTTTACGTATACGCCGCCGTATATAAGTCTCTATTTACGGCGGCTCATATACGGCGGTACTTGTCAACTGCCGTATATATAACTACGATATAAGGCCGGTATATGTCAATATTATACGATGTACGTATATAAGTATATACGGCACCTCTTGACCGCCGTATATACTCTTAATATTTACGGCGGATATAGCATACCGCCGTATATACTCTTTATTTATACGGCGGACATAGCATACCGCCGTATATAACTATTATATACGGCGGCTCCGTGTTGACCGCCGTATATAAGTAATATATACGGCGGTCGCGTGTTGCCCGCCCTAAATAACTGCCTTAAATAACCAACTTTCTTGCAGTGGCAGGAGCGAACAAAGTTAAAAGTTCAAGTCTTACCAGGTTGTGGGAGAGATGAGCTATTGAAGGTGAGGCAATTTTCTTGTTACCCTTTTGAAAAAAACATTCTCTTGTTGTCAGCCAAACAAAATGCATTTTGGTGCCCCAAACTTTCATCATAATCCCACTTAGGGTCCCGAACTATAATACGTCCCACTTGGAGTCGTGAACTAATAATACATCCCAAATAAGGTCCTAGATTTAACAAACCGTTCAAAATTTAACGGAATTCAACATGTGTTCCTCACATGTCCAAAATTAAAGGGTACAAATGTCTATTAATGACGCTTAAAACTTACTCATCTCATATAAACTACTCCATTCCCACGTGATTTACCATCCATACCAACAATTATAAGCTTGGGTCCGAAAAAGGAATTGATGAGACGGAAGAAAAGGCGACATTTGTTTCAAGCATCCGACTCCCCAAGTAAAACCATCCCCAATGAATCCCTCCAGACATTAGCACCTCATCTCTTGGCACCTCATCCCTGATGCTCGTCGTTGTTGCTGTTGTGAGAATACGAGCATTGGGATCACAGGCTCCTCTGCTTGAATTACTAGGAACAGCCTATTCCAATTTAACCCCACGGTTGGGGGAAGCATTAATAATGTTGGTACCACTGGAAACAACCCAACTGGAGAATTGCCTGCAACCAAACTGGGAAAAGACAGAGAATGGATCTTCGGACGCCAAATGTTGGTTTCCAATAGTGAGTACCAGCAACCATGACTGCTGCTGCATATTTTTGTGATCTTATTACAATTTTGTGGGGATGGGGTAGGGCACCTAAATAAGTTTTACGGTGAATAAAAAGGCATTTGTACCCTCAATTTTAGACATATTAGAGACACTTGCCAAGTGTTGTTAAATTTTAAGCAACTCGTTAAGTGTGGAACCTTATCTGGGACAAAGTAATAGTTCGGGACCCTAAGTGAGATGTATTATAGTTCAGGACCCTAAGTGAGATTATGATGAAAGTTTAAGGCACCAAAATGCATTTTGGCCCTTGTTGTCGATCCCTTTCAAAAAATTGCATGTTTGGCCAAACTCCACCTCCTCAAGTGAGAATTGGAGGGAGTATATTATTCTGTACGGCACATTATAAAATTGTAATTATCATATCTTCACAAAGAAACAAAAGACTTGATTATTTTTTTTGTTATTTGAGGCTTCATTTTTATAAAGCAACCATTTCTTTTGGGACATAGTAGAAAATAGAAAGTGCTACTCTTTCTTTTTTGCGCTAGAGGGAGTACTAATCTGCATAATTATGTACTCCTTCTGTCCCTAAAAGAATGTTGAAAAAGTTTTCAAATCGACATTCATTTAGGGACAGAGAGAGTATCTTATTCGAAATTATGAAAACTAATTGCGTTTGGTTGCTTATTTTCTGTAGATAATGGATTACTCATCCCTCCCTCATTTCTGCCAAAAAGAAGGTTCCATTGAGCCAATCAAGCAAGGATCAGTTCACGTACAAGTGCCTGAGGCAGACTCAGGGAAGACGGAGATAGCCAAAACCTGGAATCCGAGTTGCAGAAGTTCCGGAATCAAGGCTCTAACCCTGACTCATTTCGTGATCTTTAGATAAGCGAATGATTTTAGAAAGTTTTGACTTTTTGTTACTTCGCCTTCTAACCAACTAGCAGTACTCCCGTGCCGGCAAAATCATGTTATTGTATTTAACAATTAAAATTTAATATATAAAAGATTATTTTTCTTCACTTGTTTTCCTAACAACATTTTCGATTTTTTCTCTCAAATAATTCAATTTAAAAAATTTAAATCCCAAAATAACCCACATTATTTGAAGCTATTTGCCAAAATAACCAACTTTTTGAAACTCGCTAAACGGTGTATCAAATTTAAATTTGCTCAATATTATTTAAATTTATGCTATTAGAAAATAAATTGAACTCAGCGATAGGGCTGTTACACGAAACGAGTCTACTCGAGCTCGGCTCGGGCTTGGCTCGAAAAAAGCTCGAGTTCGAGTGGGCTCGAGTTGAACTCGAGCTTGAGCTCGAATCGATTTTTAAGCTCGTCATTTTTTCAAGCTCGGCTCGTGTTCAATGAACAGGTATTGTACAAGGACAGAAAATTATTCGTAGTCGAGATGTGGTATTCAATGAACAGGTATTGTACAAGGACAGAAAGGGGGCATCTGATGACACTAGTTCGGAACCGAAAATTGTAGAGGTGGATATTCCAAACTCGGGTGGGAGCAGAACGGTTCATGATGACCATGGTCAGGAGGTCACTGAAGATGAACCACGTACTCCGGAATCGGATATTCCGCTGCGTAGATCCAGCAGATTGCGTGGATCGCCTGACAGGTATACTCCTTCCAATTATTATTTGTTGTTGACAGATAATGGGGAACCGGAATGCTATGCGGAGGCTGTTCGTAGTGCACTTTATAATAAGTGGAAAGCTGCGATGGATGATGAGATGGACTCATTGAAGGCCAACAAAACTTGGGAGTTGACTGAACTACCTAAGGGGAAGAAGGCACTGTATAACAAGTGGGTTTACAGGATCAAGGAGGAAGCCGACGGCAGTAAGCGTTACAAGGCAAGATTGGTTGTAAAAGGGTTTTAGTAAAAGTATGGTATTGACTACACCGAGGTATTCACTCCTGTTGTGAAGATGACCACTATCAGAATGGTTCTGGGGATTGTAGTGGCGGATAACTTGTTGCTGGAACAGATGGATGTGAAGACGGCCTTTCTTCATGGGGATTTGGAGGAAGAAATTTACATGGTACAGCCAGAGGGTTACTTGTCTAAGGGTAGCGAGGAGCTAGTTTGCAGATTGACTAAGAGCTTGTATGGCCTTAAACAAGCTCCTGGCGATGGTACGTAAAGTTTGATGGATTCATGCATGACATTGATTTTATCAGATGTGAGGCGGATCATTGTTGCTACTTCAAGAACACGGACAATGGGTACATAATCTTGCTATTATATGTGGATGACATGCTAATAGCGGGCTCTAGCAGTAGAGAGGTAAACAGATTGAAGGCTCAATTGTCAGAACGGTTCGAGATGAAGGATTTGGGAGAGGCCAGAAAAATCTTGGGCATGCGGATTGATCGGGATAGGGAGTCGGGTAAGTTGGTTCTTTCACAAGCAGAATATGTTGAGAAAGTCTTGGCAAGATTTTGTATGGAAGAGGCGAAGCCAATAGGGACACCATTGGGTTTACACTTCAAGCTATCCGAGAAAGACTCGCCTATGGGCAAGGAGGAGCGTGACAAGATGGAGAGAACTCCATATGCTTCAGCAGTGGGGAGTCTCATGTATGCAATGGTGTGTGCAAGGCCGGACATTGCACATGCGGTGGGAGTAGTCAGCCGGTTTATGGGCAATCCAGGAAAGCAACATTAGGAAGCGGTTAAATGGATCCTGCGTTACTTGAAGGGTACTGCTGGTAAGGCTCTATGCTTCTCAAGCAAGGAGGTTGTGTTAGCGGGTTATGTTGATGCGGACTTGGCATCAAGTGATCTAGACAAGAGGAGAAGTACTACGGGTTATGTGTTCACATTGTGTGGTACGGCAATCTCCTGGGCTTCTAAATTGCAGAAGATCGTGGCTCGATCATTGCGAAGCGAGAATATGTGGCGATGACAAGCAAGTAAAGAGATGGTATGGCTGCAGAACTTCTTGGGTGAACTTGGGAAGACGCGAAGTGGTAACGTTCTCTACAGTGACAGTCAGAGTGCAATTCACTTGGCTAGGAATCCGGCATTTCATTCTAGGACGAAGCATATTGAACTGAGATTTCACTACATCAGGCATCTCTTGGAAGAAAAGATCATAAGGCTGGAGAAGATATTGAGATCGGAGAACCCGGCTGACATGTTGACAAAGGTTGTAAACCTTGAGAAATTGAAGCTGTGCAAAGCTTCAATTGGGCTTGGAGAATAGGAGAGGAGAATGGCACTACCATGATCGAGGTGAGCACTAGGAGGACACCAAAGATGAGTTGAAGGACGGATACGGGGCTTATATATGTGGTTGATCTCTAGGTGGGAGATTGTTGGGATAGAGGACCAACCGGGTTAGACTTCGGAGCAAAAGGGAAGAATTTCGTCAGGGGTTTCTGGAGTCAAGGGCGGCCGCGCAGGTGATGGTGCGCGACCGCGCACTTGGACAGGAACAATTGCCTCGGAGGCAATCTTTCGAGGGCGACCGCGCTGGGGCATGAGGGCGACCGCGCTGCTTGTTGTTGCAAAGGCTTTGAGTTCTCTGGAGGTTAGCGCGACCGCGCTGGGCCCGCTTCAGCAGTCCGGTTTTCACGCCTGTTTTTCTAGTTTCCTTGTCCATCTAGGGTTTGGTTTGTTTCCCTAAGTCATATATAAGTAAAGTTCCGCCCCAAAACTCATTGTAACAATATAACACATATTATAGTGCAAGATCCTGGCTTGGTAGTGCCCCCAGACGTAGCCAAACATATTGGTGAACTGGGTTAACAATTTCTTGTGTTCTTCTTTGTGATTTATTTCTTGTGCTTTGTTTTGTGTGCTCTAATCGTTCTTGTAGGTTTGCTTGGTAGTAGAGGGCAATATTCACAACAAGGAGCAGGCCACAACCAACCGATCCAAAAGCCACAACCGATTCAAACCAACTTTTAGTACAAATTTCGTCTCACTTTAAATTATTTTAAATTACAAAATAATAATTATTAATAAATAGAAATATTGTTTTTTCCATCTCAAATAAATACTTTAAAAAATATAATTCTATAAAAAAATATATTATTCATTTCAAAAATAAATATAATTTTCGATTCAAAATGAATAACCAAAAAATAATACTACATTTTTTATCCAAAAAAATGAGCATTACTTCATTCGTCGAATATTTTAAAAATTAATACTACTTCATTGGCCTCTAAAATTAATGTTTGTAATGTTAGTGCATTCGTCTCAAAATATGACATTAAAATGACATTAATTTTTTAGACGAATAAAGTAGTATTCTTTTTTTAAATGTTCAATGAGACGAAGGAAGCCATATTCATTTTTTTTTATATAGAAAAAATTCTAATATTTAAGAAAAAAAATTTCTTCAATTCAAAAATGAATATTACTTTCGTCTCAAAATTAATACTATTTTCTATATAAAAAAAAATGTTTCCTTTGTCTCAATGAACATTTTAAAAAAGAATATTACTTTACTTGTCTCAAAAAATAAAATTCATTTTCTGAGACGAAGACACTAATATTATAAACATTAATTTTTACAAAAGAATACTACATCGTCTAAAAAATAAATTACTATCTTCGCTCCAATGAATATTTATAAAATATTACTTTATTTGTTTAAAAAATTAATGTCATATATTGAAACGATGTCACTAACATTACAAACATTAATTTTTGAGGCAAATGAAGCAGTATTATTTTTTTAAATATTCATTGGGATGAAGAAAGTAATGTTCATTTTTTTTTGACAAAAAATGTAGTATTATTTTTTAATTATTCATTTTGAGTCGAAAGTAATATTTATTTTTGAAATGAAGATTATAATTTTGTATAGAAGTATATTTTTAAAGTATTTATTTGAGATGGAAAAAATAATATTTCTATTTAATTTTCTTTATTAATAATTATTATTTTGTAATTTAAAATGGAACGGAGTTTGTACTTTGCTTTGGTTTGGATCGGTCGGTCAACCATTGACCTTATTATTTATTGACTAATCAATTTTCCCTCTAGCCTTAACCGATTCAAACAAATCAAATCAATTTTCCCTCTAGCCTTAATCGATCCAAACAAACCAAACCGATCCAAACAAACCAAAGTACAAACTCCGTCTCACTTTAAATTACAAAATAATAATTATTAATAAAGAAAACTAAATAAAAATATTATTTTTTCCATCTCAAATAAATAATTTAAAAAATATAATTCTATAAAAAATTATATTATTCATTTCAAAAATAAATATTACTTTCGACTCAAAATGTATAACAAAAAAATAATACTACATTTTTTATCCAAATAAATGAGCATTACTTCATTTGTCCCAATGAATATTTTAAAAATTAATACCACTTCATTCGCCTCTAAAATTAATGTTTGTAATGTTAGTGCATTCGTCTCAAAATATGACATTATGATGACATTAATTTTTTAGGCGAATAAAGTAGTATTCCCTCCGTCCCGGCTGAAATGTCTCAAAATGGGTTCGGCTCGGAAATTAAGGAAAGTGATGTAGGAAAGAGAAAAAGTTTAAACGTTGTGAGTATGAAAAATTAAATAGGAGAGAGAATGAGTGGGAGAAATAGTTAGGAGAGAGAATGTTGTGAGTGTAAAAATAAAGTAGGAGAGAGAATGAGTGGGTGGAATAGTAATAAAACTTTCCTTTTTTTGGGTTGAGACATTTTAAATGGGACGCCCAAAATGAAAAGTTGAGACATTTGGAGCGGGACGGAGGGAGTATTATTTTTTTAAATGTTCTTCGAGACGAAGGAAGTCATATTCATTTTTTTTGACATAGAAAAAAATTCTACTTTTTAAGAAAAAAAAATCATTCAATTCAAAAATGAATATTACTTTCGTCCCAAAATTAATACTATTTTCTATAACAAAAAAAAAAAATTGCTTCCTTTGTCTAAATGAACATTTTAACCAAGAATACTAATTTACTTATCTCAAAAATTAATATTCATTTTCTGAGACGAAGATACTAATATTATAAACATTAATTTTTACAAAATAATACTATACATCGTCTAAAAAAATAAATTAATATCTTCGCCCCAATGAATATTTTATAAAATATTACTTCATTTGTTTAAAAAAATAATGTCATATATTGAAACGAAAGGCACTAACATTACAAACATTAATTTTTGAGGCAAATGAAGCAATATTATTTTTTTAAATATGCATTGGGATGAAGAACGTAATGTTCATTTTTTTTTGACAAAAAATATAGTATTACTTTTTGGTTATTCATTTTGAGTCGAAAGTAATATTTATTTTTGAAATGAAGTTTATAATTTTTTATAGAAGTATATTTTTTAAAGTATTTATTTGAGATGAAAAAAAATAATATTTCTATTTAGTTTTCTTTATTAATAATTATTATTTTGTAATTTAAAGTGAGACGGAGTTTGTACTTTTAGTTTAGTTTGATTTGGATCGGTTGTGACCTGATTTTTTTGAATCGGTCAACAAAAATGGCATGAACTTAACTTTGAATAGGTCAACAATTCCTATCGGTTAAAGTTAATTGTGGTTAAAGGTAACAAGGGCTACACCCGTGCCGTGCGTTAACGCACGGATAAAAAACTATTTCAAAGAAAGTTATAAATAATAGGAGAAGTTGCTCTTCATAGAGTACGTCATATATCTATTTTTTTTTATTTTTCCCCTTTTTTATAGCAAATCACTATCTTACAAATGTGAAATGACAAAATCGATCAAGTTTTCAATTTCAAAACTGGCTGTGAGCGGGAAACGAAAAATGAAAAGCTTTCTTAAAAAATTAAGGAGCTATGAAAAGTCTTAGTTAAGGAGTCATTTGGTGGTGATTAGGTTTCCTATGCGTGAATTCCTAGACGATGTGGGATTAATATCCCATTTGGGTTTTAAATGCTAAGGCCTCTTAATGTGTACTATTCCATTTCCTAGACGATGTAGGATTAATATCTCATTTGGTTTTCAAATGCTAAGGCCTCTCAATAAATGAAAAGCTTTCTTGAGAAATTAAGGAGCTATGAAAAGTCTTAGTTAATTAAGGAGCCATTTGGTAGTGATTAGGCGCCCTAGGCGTGACCTAGGCGCGCCCAACACAAAGAAAGTTGGTGTTCACTAAGGAGCCAAAGGCCCCAAAATTTATACTACTCAATTTTCTAGTATTTCAATTCCTAGACGATGTGGGATTAATATCACATTTAGTTTTCAAATGCTATGACCTCTCAATATATACTACTCAATTTCCTTATATTTCAATTCATAGACGATGTGGAATTAATATCCCATTTGATTTTCAAATGCTAAGGCCTCTCAATATATACTAAATGTAAAGCTTTCTTAAGAAATTAAGGAGCTATGAAAAGTCTTAGTTAAGGAGCCATTTAACGGTGATTAGGCGCCCTAGGCGTGACCCAGGTGCGCCCAACACCAAGAAAGCTGGTGTTCACTAAGGAGCCAAAGGACTCCAAAATTTATACATCAAGAAAGCTGGTGTTCACTAAGGAGCCAAAGGACTCCAAAATTTATACATCAAGAAAGCTGGTGTTCACTAAGGAGCCAAAGACCCCAAAATTTATACTACTCCATTTCCTAGCATTTCAATTCCTAGACGATGTGAGATTAATATCCCAATTGGTTTTCAAATGCTAAGGTCTCTCAATATATACTACTCAATTTTCTAGCATTTCAATTCCTATACGATGTGGGATTAATATCCCTCAGATTTTTCAAATTTTATTTTGGGTTATTAAAGGGGATGTGTTTAGTAAATGAGTAATGAACCTAGCCTTTATTTAGTCTCGATTCTAGTTTGAGCGGGAAAATGAGGGGTGCGCTGAAGTACTTTGCACTTCAGCATTTATATAGTTATAGATTGTGGTTAAATGTATATACAGAGACACCCACAAATCTCTCGATCAAGCACTTCAGCCTTTATATAGTTATAGATTGTGGTTAAAGGTATATACAGAGACACCCACAAATCTCTCGGTCAACATTGTTTTAAAAAATCCAATCGGTCAACAACACAAGGATTAGTGAATAGTGAGTGTCTCTCAGATTTTAGGTCCTAATCCCTATCGGTTAACACACTCACGTCGGTGTTGCTAAAAAAAAAAATCTATCGGTCAACACATCCACAAATCTCGGTTGACACTCAAATCGGTCAACACTAATAAAGTAGTATTTAAATGTTCATTGAGACGAAGGAAAGCCATATTCATTTTTTTTACATAAAAAAATTCCTTCAATTCAAAAATAAATATTACTTTCGTCCCAAAATTAATACTATTTTCTATGTCAAAAAAAAATTACTTCCTTTGTCTCAATGAACATTTTTAAAAAGAATACTACTTTACTTCTCTTAAAAATTAATATTCATTTTCTGAGAAGAAGACACTAATATTATAAACATTAATTTTTACAAAAGAATACTATACATCGTCTAAAAAAATAAATTAATATCTTCGTCCCAATGAATATTTTATAAAATATTACTTCATTTGTTTAAAAAAATAATGTCATATATTGAAACGAAGACACTAACATTACAAACATTAATTTTTGAGGCAAATGAAGCAGTATTATTTTTTTAAATATTCATTGGGATGAAGAAAGTAATGTTCATTTTTTTGGACAAAAAATGTAGTATTATTTTTTGGTTATTCATTTTGAGTCGAAAGTAATATTTATTTTTGAAATGAAGATTATAACTTTTTATAGAAGTATAATTTTTAAAGTATTTATTTGAGATGGAAAAAATAATATTTATATTTAATTTTCTTTATTAATAATTATTATTTTGTAATTTAAAGTGAGACGGAGTTTGTACCTTTGGTTTGTTTGGATCGGTTGTGGGTTGTGGCCTTGGTTTGTTTGGATCGGTTGTGGGTTGTGGATGACCGATTGTTTATTTGTTTTTTTTTTTGGTTGACCGATTATGGCCTTGGTTTGTGACCGATTGTTTGTTTGTTTTATTTTTGGCCGACCGATTGTGGCCTTGGTTCGTTTGGATCGGTTGTGGGTTATGACCTGGTTTGGATCGGTCATCCACTTATTATTGACCAATCACCATGTCAATGATTTACCGATCCTTGTTACAACCGATCCTTGTGACCGGTTAAACTCACAATAATAAAAAAAAAGGAAATCCGCCTGCATACACGCGTCTCTATCGGCGCGTTTATTGCACGCGACATATTCCTCCCAATCATGACCTGCCACGTGTACTTTGCATATCATATCTTCAATTATGCCATGGAAGGAAATGACTAAATTGCCCCTGAAATTTTGGCAAAATTTTTGGTGCTCTTACTGTTCCTTGGATGACATGCTTTAATATATAGATGCCGATGCAATATAACTATATGTAATAGTAACCCTAGCTCTTGGGATTCATTCCCCTAGAATATATGGCTTGAAAAACAACAAGATAGAATTTATATTCCATCTATCTTTATTGAAAGTCTGCCTAAATTAGGTTGTACATAAAGATGCTTAGTGCATTTACTGAAATACAAGGAATAATCTCTATTCAATACTTCCTCCACTGGCTGCTACTGTAAGTTTTTCTTGCCTGAATTAGTAGTTTCTGTCAATTTCTGACCCCTAAACTTCATGATTGTAGGTATTCATCCATTTTTTCAAAGTCAACAAAAATAGGCCTCTCGAACCTTTTCAGTTGTCTTCATGGATAGAAGAACATTCTCCGTCTGTTAGATCCTTTTCACGGCGCTTCCTGAGCTCACACTCAATTGCCTGCTTTGCCGTGTAAACCATCTATGCCATCTTCAAAGCTTCGTTTATTGCAGTTTCGGTATCCTCAATCTCTTTCAAACTTCTCTGCAGTTTCTCGAGTGTTTCATTATTTCTCTCGTTTATTGCTTCTACCTGAGACATGGCAGTAGCCACTTTTATATCAACTGAACTCCCGACCTCCTCAACTTTCTTCTACCTGAGATAAGGTGAAGGTTGAGGGCAAACCGCCAGTCTCCAAGTTGGGAGTTTATGAGGATAAGTCAGCCAAGAAGAGAAGGTAAAAGATGTGATTGATGTTAAGCCTGAGATCCTGATTGAGAAGATCTACGAGAGGAAGGTAATATCACTCTTGCAACTTTGGCTCTGGTTTGATCTTTCTCCCGTTTATTTTAAATAGGTAAGTTGCTTGGAAACAGGCTGTGGGTGCTATCGGTTTGCTGGTGAATGAGGTTCAACTTTGGAAGGGCAGGGCAGAAACATCCTACAAGGAATTAGTTATATCTAAGGAAGGGGCCAAGGTTGCGTAAAAGCTTTTTTTTGTTTTTTTCTTTAAAGGGGATCAACACATTTCACCGCTCCCCCCTTGATGCACTTCACAGAGGCGCCTAGCTATGCTAGGGAGGGCAATGTCATTCCCTCTAACCACTGGTGGGGGAATCGAACTCATGACCTCCAGGTTGGAAGCCATGAACTCTAACCATCAGGCTAAGACTCCGCGTGCTTGCAGAAAAGCTGATGCTTGAAGCTGAAGAGAAGGCCAAGGCGGCAGGAAAGCTAGTTGAAGAGAAGGATAAAGAGATCAGGGAAAATTCCATAAGGATGGTAAGACTGAACTAGGACCATGCTAAAGAGCTTGACGGCCTTCATGTCCAGTGTATATCTGATGCAGCTAAGTGCATGGTGGAGATGAGAATCCAGATGGTTGAGGAACAACAAGCGGGGAAGCACTCAGAATGGAACTTGGAGGAAGAGTACCAAAAGTTGAAGAATCTAACAGGTGAAGATGCAGAGACATGAGAGGTGAACTCAAAGACTCAAGATGTTGGAGGTCATGAGCAACTTGGAGATAATCAGGAGGAAAAGAAAAATGAAGTTTGAAGTTCAGGTAAGTTCTGCATTTTGTTGAATGTTATAAACAATTTACTTTTGTTTTGTTGTTTTAAATTTTAGTTGAGGGGGGTGTCCTAAAAAACAATTTATGGGTTGTAACTGATATTTGGACGAGGGGTTTGTCCTAGTAGATAATTAACAATTTTAGGATGTAATGGTTTACATGTCTGTTTGTTCATGTTTAGGATGTTTTCATTGGGGCCAAGATGTGGCCAGACTTATGATTTTGCTTATTTTGTTTTGAAGGATCAGGTGTTGATCCCTTTAGATTTTTAAGAATGTAACTACTCTTTAGGGAAGATATTTTAAGTACGTAGTTGATAACATGTTAATGTTACAAGCTTTTGGGGATCCATTTTGGGGTAATGAAAGAGACGTTTATCTCTCAAACCTTGTGCATCAATGGTAACATGACAATGTTACAACCTTTTGTATTTCATCCTTAGTTCATAATCCTAATTAAGTGCAAATAGGTGGTCAACATGTTATCTACACATTGGCCCACTTACAACTTAATTAGAACATGAAAAACTTGTGCCCAGACGAAGGTGTAAAGACCTTAAAATACATATGAAATATGTAAATATTTAAACCATGAGAAGGTGTGTACCTTATACTTTGATTCAGAATACAAACAAGTTGACTAGTTGTGTATCGTCTTTAATAGTTTGAACTTCTGGACAACTTGAATCAACATGTATCAACTTGACAACTTGGATCAGCATGTATCAGCTTATCAACATGTGTCAACTATGTAATGGCTTATAGTTTCCTTGCAAAACAGAGATATGTTAGTAAGCTAACACCCCTCCAATGCTTAAGTCAGTAAGTGTTTAAAAAGATAAATCAAATTGAACAAAGCATAATTTAAATAAAGCAATGTAAATGCATACCTGATATTCTGAATTAAGTTGACGAACTACAACTTACATGAAATACAACTTGAGGTGGATTGCATTCCAAATCCTTGGAATCCTTATGACATCTAAAATTGATAGCCAGTACGCTCCCTTTCCACTTCCGCATCAACCAAATAGGGACCTTCCCATTTGGCTGCCAACTTGCCTGCGTTTAGTTCCCTTGTATTCTGGAATACCTTTCTGAGAACCATATCTCCAACCTGAAACCTTCTTACCCGGATATTTTTATTGTAATACTTGGCTATTATTTGTTGATAGCCCATCATCCTAATATTGGCAAAGTCTCTAAGTTCATCTATAGTATCAAGGTCCTCAGCTAAGGCAAGGTGATTGTTCTCTGAAGTAATTGTGAGTCCATATCTAGCTGTTAGTCTGGTGACTTCTATGGGTATGACCGCTTCAGTTCCAAATACCAAGGAATAGGGGGTTTGACCAGTTGCATTTTTAGGAGTGGTTCTATCTGCCCAAAGTACCAATGGCAATTCCTCAGCCCATCTTCCTTTCTTTTGATCTAAACTTTCTTCAAGTTATTTACTATCAGCTTGTTGCTAGATTCAGCCTGTCCATTTGCTTGAGGATGTACTGGTGTGGATGTTATCAACTTGATACCCCATCTTGTGCAAAAATCTTGGGTTTTCTTACTGATGAATTGAGAACCATTGTCACAAATAATTTCAGATGGGATCTGTAGCAATGCGATTTTTAATGAACATAGAGTCGCCACTTATTATTTGTTTAGGAAAACAATAAGAAAAACATTTTTTGATAATTTTAAAGAGATTCGAAGGTTCGGGGGTTAATTTATGGAATGGAAAGGTCGTGGAGAACCCATTCCACCTAATCTGAAGATCGGTCTTGCCAATTGAGTATTATCAATCAAAATAATATAATAATAATTAAATAAGAATAAGAAAACCCTAATTAATTTCTTAATGAGGAATGTCGGTTGTAAGCTTCGAGATCGCCTCTATGGATTGAAGGGACTCTAGGCTAACCCTTTTGGTGGGATTACACTACTCTAAAAGTAATTAGAGGGATTGAGAAGAAGAATATGAAATTATAGGAGTTTACCTTGTGTTTTTGAGTGATTTTGGTGAATAACCTCGACAGAGGTTCGAGATCTTCGTAGGAAGATGGTAAAAATGAATTTTAGAGAGTATTTGGTTTAGAATGTGATTCTTGGTTGTTCTCCTCCTTCCTTCTCGGTCGAGAAATGATTTGGACGGAGTTCCGCCTTGATTCTAGGCTTGAATCTTGGTATTTATTCGTCGATCAACAAGGTTGATGGACGAATTTAGGTGTTTGTTTAGAGTGATTTACAGGAGTCTTTCAAGGAGAGAAACCAGCAAATTGTGTGTGTTGTGTCTTTCGACCGTCCTCCGAAATACTGAAAGTCATCAAGTATTTATAGGGGTTGGTTTACTTGGTCACAAAGATTAGGAGACTCAAGTGGACTAGGATTCCTCCTAGGGAAGGTTCCAGAACTCTAAAATCAGTAAAGACCCAGATTGGATAAGATTTTATCAAGAGAAGAGGTTGAAATCAACAAGGAAGTGAATCAACACATTCTGCAGAGGGGTTGTCTCGCGCGAGACGCATATGTCCCGCGCGGGACAACTAGTCATTTGACCATTATGTCCTCTTTAGTTATTCCGTTAGTCAGTTAGGTCCAAAACTAACAAAGTTAGTTAGAAACTTAACAAAACATGACGAAACTAATAAGCTTTCATCAAAACACAAAAGAGAGACGAAGAGTAGTGTAATCATGTAATTATTGGTTCAAAATTGGGTGTCTACAGAGCCCCTTGGCGACAAGACTTATGGAAGAAGTCATGTCGTCGATAGAAAAGTCATCATTCTGAATACTGGGATGGTCGTGGCGTACGTCTGCCTACGTATCTCTAAGAGAGAATCAGACCAAATGTAGTTCGACTCCAAAACACTTAAAAGGCTGTTTTAGGTATTTTGAAAGAAAAAGGTAAGATCGTACTGAGGAATCAAGGACTTGACCCAATTTCGGTGATACCCGGCTTATTGATGAAGTTATTGAAGTGCGCCGCTCGAGGTTAATGACGTATCTGAGGTTGCTTGGTTGCTTTCGAATTAAGGATAAATTCATACCGAGGAATCAAGGACTTTACCCAATTTTGAAAATATCCATTTTTTATGATGCGTTGCCCGAGGTTGGTTGAAGTGGAAGAGTGCTACAGGGTTTCTATGTGATCGCGGCATGCCCAATAGATTAAAGGGAAAATTCTATCGCACGGCAATTAGGCCAGCATTGCCTTACGGCACCGAATGTTGGGCCGTGAAACAGTGTCACGTGCATAAGATGAATGTGGCGGAGATGCGTATGCTTCGATGGATGTGCGGTCATACAAGAAAGGATCGATTGGGGAATGAGGTGATCAGAGGTAAAGTAGGAGTTGCGCCCATTGAGGATAAAATGAGGGAAAATCGTCTACGGTGGTTTGGACATGTGAGAAGGAGACCGAGTGATGCACCGGTTAGGAGGCCGGAACAGTGGAGAAATGATAAAATGGCGAGGGGTAGGGAAAGATCCAAACAAACTTGGATTAGAGTAATTGAAAATGATATGAATTTACTTGGAGTGGATGAAAGTATGGTGTTGAAGAGGCCGGAGTGGAGGGCAAAAATCCAAGTGGGGGGTTGATTTTTTATTTTTTATTTTTTATTTTTTATTTTTTATTTTATTTTTTATTTTATTTTTTATTTTTTTTTATTTGGTTGTATTTTTTATTTTTTTTTATTTTGTTTTATTTTTTATTTATTTTTTTATTTATTTTTTATTTTTTATTTTTTTTTCACGATAACATATGAGGATTCATGTTAGCCGACCCCAAATTATTTTGGGACTAAGGCTTTGTTGTTGTTGTTGTTGTTGCCCGAGGTTACTGACGTTGCCGTTGTTGCCGAGGTCATGGACTTTAAAGTTGCTAAGGTCACAAACTTTGTTGACGTTGTCGAGGTCACGGACTTTGAAGTTTGCTGAGGTAGCAGACTTTGTTGATGCTCCACCTGAGGTCACAAGTGTTGCTGTTGTTGCCGAGGTCACAGACTTGGTTGATGCTCCACCTGAGGTCGCAAGTGTCACCGTTGTTGCCGAGGTCACGAACTTTATTGTCATTACTACTGTCACAGACTTTTGAAGTTGTCGGTTGAGGTGGAGGTTCTGTCAGCTCCTGTAATACAAGGATATATGTATACTGGTCTCGGATAGACCCGAATGATTTCACCTTTCTGTACCTGTTAGCACATAAAGATTTCAAACAGATTTTTCAGATTTTAGTTGTTTAACTGGACTTATGTGGTGGTGTCCACATCTGTTCGTATAAATGGCCGGTTGGTCATTTTGGTGGTGAGTTTATGGAGGAGTATATGGTATATGGATATGTATGGAAATTTGTAAGGATTTATATTTGAGATGGGTGAACTATATAAGTGAACTTGTGTTTGACAAGTTGGGACCAAATCAGGTTTTTGCAGAATCTGTTGCTAATCAGCGAGGCTGTCTCTCATGCGAGAGTGCCGTACTGTTTCTTCATTGTTGTAGAATTTTGATGAGTAACCTTGTGTGAACACATCTAGGCCTGTTGCGAATCTTCATTCTTAATTCTCCCTTGAATCGTGTCTCTAGAAGGTAAACGACTACAAATCTGTCGACTGTCATAATGGCTTTATGTCCAAGTCTCTTTCCTGTCTCAAGCCCCAAAGTTTCCTGAATGTGGTAGATGACTTTGTGAACAGGCTTGTGAGGCTGCTCTCTTGATTTGATGATGATCGAATGATGCTCGATGAAGAAGGTTGAAGAATAGTCTCCCTTTGTCCTTGATTTTTTTTTCAGTGACACACCCTGGTTTTTGCCTAGACCGCCCTTTCGGATTTTCAATCTAGCGGCCATTTCTTTTGCGTCTTTTTTTTTGAAAAAAGTATGTTAACTCGAAGAGAACTCAGTGGAGAAAATCTTATTGAGGAGAGAGAAATGAGATCTTAAGTTAGTTGAGGAGAGATGGACTCTATTCTTTGAAAGGTGATCCAAGCATTGACTCTTTGGAGAAGTGTATTCTCTAATAATGAGAGTGAGAAGCAAAGAGAAAAGCTCTTAATACATATTTGATTATTTTGAAGAGTTGAAGTAGGATTGACTGGGGGAGGAAAAGTTAGGAAGCCCCAGTTTTGATGCTTGGATTTTAAGAGTGTGTATGAGAGTGGCTAACAGGAAGCCTCTAGACTCAACAAGAAATGCTACTTGGCTCAAAGATCTAGAAAATTTGTTCTACCTTTTAATAAGCCGTATATCATCTAGAAATTTTTAAATAAGTTTGAGGAGAAAGCCAATCATTAGTATGACTTAAGGGTAAACATTTTTCTTGATACTGAAAGTCTTCTTCGCTTGTGGTAGGAGGATGTTGAGTAATCTTCATTTCTTTTGTTGGTATAACTTGACTCTTCTTCTTTGTGGGAGTGTCCTTCATGTATTTGAAGTTTCACCTCTTTTGTATGGGTAATGAAAGCTTGAGAGTTTTTTTTTTACTCTCAAAGCTTTGAGGTGAGTAGCCTCACTCTTCTTGGAATGAAGGTTGGCAGCAGCATCTTTGGCTTTCTTCATTTGTTGACCTTTGACTTTCAGTAGAGGTAATGTTTAGCCTTTAAGTCTTCTAATGATAACTTTCTTCTTAAACTGGTTTAGAAGTTTCTATTATTTTTGATGATTTAGGGAATGGAGGGTCCATTATTTTGTATGAATTAAATGATACTCATGAGGTAGAACAACCTTAGGGAAAGTGTTTAGAAAAAGAAAATGACTTTGATTAACGGAGGAATTAAAAATATACTCGATAGTTTAGATGACACAAACTATAGGAGGTGAGAAGTACTAGAGAGACGGAATGACTCCTCGAGTTCATACTTGGAAATTTAAAGCCTAGTCTACTTTTATCAAAGGAGAAAGGGAGAGGATAGCTGTAGCCCCAAAGTGGTAAGTGTAAATTTCTTCTTGGAGCTTCATCTTCTTCATGTATTATGAGGGAGAGGATTGGTGATGATGTTGGGATGTTTTAGCCCTCCATTGTCAAAGAGGTCTTGGATGATGTCCTTAAAGTGGTGGCAAGTGTTGGTGTCGTGGCCGGTGAAGTTGTGGTACTTGCAGAATAAGTGATGAGCATGATTAGGACCCATATCCCTAGGAGGACCACTTTCCCTTGGTTTGATCTTTTCATTCTTGACAAGCACATCGAAGAGTTCATCTATTTATTTATTTATTTATTTTTTTTTTTTTTTTTTTATTTTTTATTTTTATTATTTATTTATTTATTTATTTATTTATTTATTTATTTATTTATTTATTTATTTTAATTTAATTTAATTTAATTTTATTTTTTATTTATTTTTTTTCACGATAACATATGAGGATTCATGTTAGCCGACCCCAAATTATTTTGGGACTAAGGCTTTGTTGTTGTTGTTGTTGTTGTGAGGAGGAACAGCAGAATAATTGTCGGTGTTGGGGCGGTTGAATGCAATAGCATTGACTGAAGCATCCTTACTTGTGGTGGTCTTGTTGTAGCGAAAAGTATTTTCCTTCTTTTTACTTTTTAGGAATTCATCAATCCTAATTTCGGACTCATGAAGTTCATTGAACTAGGAAAGTAATTACCGGCGAGCTTCTCTTGAAATTCATCACGGAGGCATTGGAGGAAGATGTGGATCTGCTCTTTGAGAGTAGGTCTTTCGAAAATTTCAGTAAGTTTGAGTCTCCATCTTCTAGCAAAGTCAGCAAAAGACTCATTTGCATGTTACTTGGTTTGCTCAAGATCCCTCCTAGTAGGGCTGTAAGTGGAGTTGTCTTCAAACTGCCTTTGGAAGACTAAACATGCAGACGACCAGTCAAGCCTTGTAGTCATAGGAAGTGACATGTACCAATCCCTTGCAGAACCCTCCAAAGTTTGAGGAAAGCATTGGGCCAAGATTGTGTTATCAACGCCCATTGGAAGCATAGGCCAAGTGTAGGTCTCAACATGAGCTCGAGGACAAGTAGTGCCATTAAACTTGGCAATAACGGGTGTCTTGTACTTGCGAGGATACTTGGTGATGGATTTTGAAGAGAATCGGTATCAAATGGGACGAATGATCCCTTTGAAGTGTCAAGGGTTGCAAGTTTTTTTTCAAGGTTGTTCTTAGTAACATGATTACCAAGTTTAGTAGTTTCATCACTGCCTTCCTTCTTGGTCTTAGTACCCTTGGAGACATGTCCCTCATCATCGGAGGAGGATGAGGAAGAGGATGAATCGGATTCTTCCTCTTTCTTGCTTGTCTTCTTGGTTTTCCTATTCTTCTTGGGGTAGGATTCCTCTTCATCGGAGGAGGATCCATCTTTCTTCTTTTGCTTTCTTCCTTTCTTGACTTTCATCTCATGGAGCTCTTGCATGAGGGCGGCTATTTGGGCATTTTGCTCATCAATTTTCTTATTTTGTTCATCCATCCTAAGCATGGCTTCGATGAGTTCGGCCTTAGTTTCTTGATTTCGGCTTCGATGACAGGAAGAAAAGTAGACATTGTGTCGAGCTTTGGCGATGAACCTAGATGTGTAGCAACTATGTTAAACCATGGTAGAGTCCCAACAAGTCGACTGAATAGGGTGTATAAAGGCTGGAAGGTTTTGGCCAAAACACGAAAAGATAGAACATTTGTCTCGCACGGGACAAGTAGTCTCGCGTGAGACAACATCACTGGAAGTCACATTTTTCTGATTTTAATCCTAATATTGGTCAGACGGAAAATCCATTTTGGGGGTTTCTAACATTCAAAAATCCAAACTTAAGGACCTAGGGGTCGAAGTTATCTCAAGTAACTGTTGGTGTATGATGGATGTGTTTTTACACATCCATTTTACATGTTTACGAACCTATTTTATGCTCAAAATCCCGGGTTTTATGTTATTTTAATGTGGTTGTTGAGTATTTTATGAGTACATGGTAAAGAGATGATTAAGTGTGAGTTGTGTCAAGAAAAAGTGCAAGAAATCAAGTTGGAGTGGAGCGGAGCAGGAAAATAGTGAAACATACTTGAGCTCCAGAATCTGCCATTCAGAGCGGCCGCGCTCAACACCAGAGCGGCCGCGCTCAAGAGGAAAAATGAAGACCAACTTTCTGCCAGCTAGCGCGGTCGCACTCATCTCCAGAGCGGCCGCGCTGAGCCCGTTTTCAACAGCAGTTTTCAGCAACTAATGAAGGGCGTTCTCGACTTTTCTCACGTTTTTGTCTATGGATTTCGCCCTAGTATTTATACTTCAGCAGCACACTTTTGAGGGACATCTTCTTTTGAGATACCTTTTGTTTTAGTTTTTGAGTTTTCTTAGAAGGATTCTTCGTTCTTCAAAGATTCGTCAGGTTTTGATGTTTTCGTATTGTTTGATTATTGCTAGTTTTATTATGTCTCGTAGTAGCTAAATCATTTAGATTTGCGGATTGGTGGTAGCAATTACCGAATCTTTATGTTAAAGATTTAATTCTTCCAATTAGATCTCTTTCTAGTTCTTTAAAGTATTAATCTTTAAAAGTTTTAAGGTTTCTATTTCATGTTAATATGATTTTGGCCTTTTAATTATTTGGGTATCGATTGCGCCATTAAATTGGGGATTGATATAATTGAACATTGTTTTGAAGATTAGATCTAATTGAGGCCGTTATAGAAATCAAAAGGGTTTAGATTTCTATATTCTAAAGTGCGGAATAATTGTTTGATTGTTGTGAGGCCGTAATAGAAAATGCAGCTTAGCATAGAGTGAAAGTAATTGTGAATCCAATCCGTGAATCTTCGTTGTTGATCTGAGTTAATTCTTTACTTTTAAATTGTTTCCATAACTTTAATCTGTTGCATTCTGTTTTAGAATTAATTTTTAGTTTTCAATCAAAAACCTTTGGTTACTATATTCGCTGCTTTCATTTTATTTGTTTACCAACGAGTCTCTGTGGTTTGACCCCTGCTTGTGCATACTGCTACACCGGTAGTGAGTACACTTGCTCGGTTTTTATTACTAGAGGAATTTTTCTCCATCAAGTTTTTGGCGCCGTTGTCGGGGACTTGTTGCAAGTAAACAAGTAGATTAGGTAGTGAATGCAAGGTCGTCGTTCTTTGAAGCCTACGTTGGTGCCATTGAACGACAACATAAACAGACTTAATAAATCTAAAGACACTAAGCTTCTTGAGGAAGTATTTGAGGGCGATCCCCTCTTTAATCCCCTTTTCTCAGATTCGGACACCTAATCAGAACCCTCCACCACCGAGGTAGAGGAAGAGAAAGCCGAGATGGCAGAACCACCGGCACAAACGATGAATGATTACCTTAGACCTAGGGTAGACACTTCTACCTCATGCATAGTACTGTCCGAAGCAGCAAAGAATCTAGAGGTCAAAGGTCAGTATTTTGCTATGTTACCTAGTTTTCAGGGGCTACCAGGCGAGGATGCCTTGACTTTCTTGAAAGAATACATTATGACGGTAGCCCAGTTTTTATTAAGAGCGGGAGTAACTGAAGAGCAGATTAGGCTTAAGTGCTTCCCTTACACTCTAAAAGGGGTAGCAAAAACTTGGTTAATGATGCTTCCATCCCAAAGCATAAGCACATGGACTGAGATGCAAGATATTTTTCTTAGGAGGTACTACCCACATCATCTGCAGGCTAATTTTAGGCAAAAACTGATGACTTTCACACAAGATATGGGGGAACCTCTCCATGAAGCTTGGGAGAGATTTAATATGATTCTTATTCAATGTCCTCAGCATAATTTCACTTTACCCTCTTTGAATCAAGCTTTCTATGATAGCTTGAATGATTCCACTCAGTCTGTTGTGGACAATGCAGCAGGAGGCTCTATAGGAGCCAGGACCCCTGAGGAGACTAAGGCCTTATTTGAGATGTTAAGTGCTAATTCTCAACAAAAGAGCTCTAGGGGTAAAACAAGGGGGGTATTGGATTTGACTGCTACTGATAATCTTTCCAAGCAAATTGCAGTCTTAAGTAGTAAGTTTGACAAGTTAACTGCTCAAGGCACCTCTTCTAGTGCCAATGTGGTAAATGATTTATGTGCTCACTGTGGTTTAAATTCTCATCCTACTAATATGTGTCCAAGTGGTGTTCAGTTTGGTTTTGATCCTGAACAGGTAAATGCTATGTATGGGTACCCCCCAAGGCCTCCATAGAATATTCCCTACAACAACACTTACAATCCAGGGTGGAGGAATCATCCTAATTTCTTGTGGGGAGGTAATCAGAATCCATAAAATAAACCTCTCCATCCTCCACCTCCACAAGGAGGACTTGAAAGAAGAAAGGAGCCTTGGGAGGAAGCAATAGAGCAGTTGAGAGCTGAACAGCAGCAGGCAGCAAAGAATCATGAAGCTGCAATGAAGAAAGTGGAGACCCAAATAGGGCATATGGCCGAAGCCTTTCAAGCCTTAAAAGGGCACAAGTCAGGGACCTTCCCGAGTCAAGGTCACCTAGCAAAGGCCATTACCACACTCCGGAATGGTAAACAGGTAGGTAGCGAGGTAACTTTTTCTTCATCTTCTGTTCCACCTCCTGTTGTTGAAATTGTTAATGAGGACAAAGGTACTACTGAATTGGGGGAGAAATCTAAAGTTGACTCTCCAACCCCCAATCCACATGTACCAGCTGTACCGTTTCCTGGAAGATTTATGAGGAATAAAATGGATCAACAAATGTCAGAGTTGATGGACATGTTCTCTAAAGTGAACATCAATCTCCCTTTGTTGAATGTGATAAAAAATGTTCCGGCTTATGCCAAGTTTTTCAAAGAAATTAATTCCAGTAAACCAAAGTATGGCAAGGATGAGAAGGTTATCATGGGAAAGAATGCTAGTGCAGTGGTACAACAAAACCTCCCACCCAAACAAAAGGACCCCGAAAGTTTTATAATTTCTATCAATATGGGGAACTCGAGTAAGGTGAAGGCGATGTTGGACCTAGGCACTAGTATTAATTTGTTGCCTCATTATATGTATCTTGAGATGGGTTTGCCTGAATTGAAACCTACATCCATGGCTCTCCAACTTGCTGATCGATCTATTAAAAGACCGTTGGGGATTGTGGAAGATGTTTTGGTTCAAGTGGACTCATTAATCATACCTGTGGATTTTGTTGTGCTTGAGATGGCCAATAGTGAGTGTAGTCGTCGTGATTCCCCAATTCTACTTGGGCGTCCATTCATGGCGACGACAAACACTATTATTAATGTTGGCAATGGAACTCTTTCCATGACTGTGGCCAATGAGAAAATTGAAATTTCTGTGTATGATATTATGAAAAATCCAATGGACAATGGGAATTCTTGTAACTTTGTGGATAGAATAGATGACTGTGTACAGGAATATTTGTGGCACGATAGAGAGTGTGATGAACTTGAGATGTTGTTGAATGGCAGTGAGAAAACTAGGGATAATGCGGGTTCCAAAGTAATGGCCATTGAAAACAAGGCCGAGGGACATTATCCTGTTAATGGCCCGTCTCACTCCCTAGGCTACTTCAATGAGAAGTCAGCGCCATCAGTTGTGGTTCCACCGGCTCTTGAGCTAAAACCCCTCCCCTCCAATTTGAAGTATGCCTTTCTAGGGGAGGGCGAGACTTTACCTGTGATAGTTGCTTCAGACTTGACCCTAGAACAAGAGGCCAAATTAATTGCTGTGCTTTGTGAGCACAAATCGGCCATAGGGTGGACCTTGGCGGATATTAAAGGAATTAGCCCCTCGATGTGTATGCATAAAATTAATCTTGTAGAGGGGCTAAACCTTCGAGGGAGAGACAAAGAAGATTAAATCCTCACATGGAGGAAGCAGTGAGGAAAGAGGTCCTCAAATTGCTAGATGCGGGAATTATATTCCCAATTGCGGATAGTGAATGGGTGAGCCCGGTCCAAGTGGTTCCAAAGAGGTCGGGCATTACTGTTGTGAAAAATGATAAAAATGAGGATGTGGCCACTAGGGAGGTGACCGGGTATAGGATGTGTATAGATTTGAGGAAGCTCAATGCCGCCACCAAAAAGGATCATTTCCCTTTGCCTTTCATTGACCAAATCCTAGAGAGGTTGGCGGGTCATGCTTATTATTGCTTTCTTGATGGGTTTTCGGGATATAATCAAATCACAATTGCACCCGAGGACCAATCAAAGACCACCTTCACATGTCCCTTTGGTACTTTTGCTTATAGGAGGATGCCCTTTGGGCTTTGCAATGCACCCGCTACTTTTTAAAGGTGCATGACCTCCATCTTTTCGGACATAATAGAGAAGTGTGTTGAGGTGTTCATGGATGACTTTTCTGTGTTTGGAGATAGCTTTGAGGGGTGTCTTGATAATTTGACTATGATCTTGAGGAGATGTTGCGAGACCAATTTGACACTTAGTTGGGAGAAGTGTCACTTTCTTGTTAGACAGGGGATTGTCTAGGGTCACATAGTGTCTAGTAGGGGGATTGAGGTGGATAAAGCTAAGATAGATGTGATTTCTAAGCTACCTCCACCAGTCTCAGTCAAGGGTGTTCGAAGTTTCTTGGGCCATGCGGGTTTTTATCGGCGATTTATTAAGGTTTTTTCACAAATTTGTAAGCCGTTAAGTAACTTGCTAGCTAAAGATACCGAGTTCATCTTTGACCAAGATTGTCTAAATGCTTTCAATTCATTAAAAGAAAAACTGATTTGCACTCCCATTCTTTCTAGCCCTGATTGGTCTCACCCTTTTGAGATCATGTGTGATGCATCTGATTTTGCTATTGGGGCTATTTTAGGACAAAAGATAGATAAATTGCCGCATGTAATCCATTATGAAAGTAGAACTCTTAATGATGCACAACTTAATTATACCACCACTGAGAAAGAATTTTTAGCGATTGTGTTTGCACTTGAGAAGTTCCGTTCATACTTGCTTGGGTCGAAGGTAATAATTTATTCTGATCATGCAGCTTTAAAATATTTGTTGAATAAAAAGGATGCAAAACCTAGACTTCTTAGGTGGATGCTTTTGTTGCAAGAATTTGATTTGGAAATAAGGGACAAAAAGGGGACCAAAAATGTAGTGGGGGATCACTTATCAAGGCTTGAGGATTTCTCGTTTCAGAAGAGCAAAGAAGGGGTGATTCCGGTGAATGAAAATTTTCCGGATGAACAACTACTTGCTTTACATGTTCACGAGCCTAAGTATGCGGATCTTGTTAATTATCTTGCATGCGACATGATGCCTCCTCACTTTACTTATGATCAAAAGAGGAAATTTAAATCTGATGTGAAACACTACATTTAGGATGATCCTTACTTATGGAAAATCTATCCGGATAAAATTGTGAGAAGGTGTATTCCGGAACATGAACAAGCGAGTGTCTTGCGCTTTTGTCATGAATTACAATGTGGTGGGCATTTCAATGGTCAAAAGACTGCTAGGAAAATCCTTCAAAGTAGGTTATATTGGCCCACCATATTTAAAGATGCGCAAGACTTTTGCAAAAAGTGTGACAAATGCCAAAGAACGGGAGGGATAGGTAAGAGTGATGAGATGCCCCAAAATTATAATCTAGTTGTTGACATATTTGATGTGTGGGGCATTGATTTCATGGGCCCTTTCCCCTCATCCCATGGTTTTGTGTATATACTGGTAGCTGTGGACTATGTCTCTAAATGGGTGGAGGTTATTGCCACTCGGACTAATGATGCTAATATTGTTTCCAAGTTTGTGTGTGAGAATATTTTTTGTAGGTACGGGGTGCCCCGGGCTATCATTAGTGATCAAGGCACTCACTTCACAAACAGGCTTTTCAACCAAGTCCTAAAGAAATATGGGGTTATTCACAAGCTAGCCACCGCCTACCATCCACAAACATCGGGGCAAGTGGAAGTAAGCAACTGCCAAATCAAGGGGGTTCTTGAGAAGACAGTTCGTCCAAACAGAAAAGATTGGGCTTTGAAGCTCAATGATGCATTATAGACATATCGGACTGCTTACAAAACTCCCATTGGGATGAGTCCATACAGAATTGTGTATGGCAAAGAGTGTCACCTTCCGGTTGAGATGGAACATAAAGCATATTGGGCTGTGAAGGAACTCAACTTGGATTTGAAGAATGCGGGTGAGAAACGAATGCTTGATTTGGATGAGATCGAGGAGTTGAGGCAAGACAGTTATGAGAGTGCCAAGCTGTATAAGGAAAGAACCAAGAGATACCACGATCATTACTTAAAGCCGAAAGTCTTAACGCCGGGTAAGAAGGTTTTATTGTTCAATTCTCGATTGAGACTTTTTCCCGGCAAGTTGTGTTCCAAATGGTCGGGCCCTTATGAGTTGGTGAAAGTATTTCCACATAGAGCGGTCGAGCTCAAAGATTTGAAAACCGGAAGTACTTTCAAGGTGAATGGGCACCGAGTCAAGCCCTATTACGAAGGGGTGTCTGTCCTGGAGGAAATTGATGTTGTGATGTTGGCGAATGCACCGGAAATCAAATGATAAATCATGAGCATCATGTCGAGCCAAAGACTTAAAACAAAGGCGCTTGTTGGGAGGCAACCCAACCTTAGGTAACTTTTACTGCTTTCTGTCATTATTTTCAGTTTACCACTACTCGTTAGCTTTGAATTCTCGTTGGACTTTGTTTATGCAATGAGGACATCGCAAATTCTTAGTTTGTGGGTGGGGGTATTCATAAAAAAAAAAAAAAATAAAAAAATGAATAAGATTGTGATTTACCATTTTTTGAGTCGTTAGTATAGAACGTGTCGAACTACGGTGACCTGAGCTCATTAATGTGTGTAGTCCGCTCACATTAATGGGGACGTAGGCAGCGAAAGTGCGGTCAAATATTTGACATATTTTTGTCGAACAAAAGTTTTGTGTCACCCTTTATGGGTCTCTCCGAGTTTGTGGGTTTGTAGGGGAGTGTAAATAGTTGTCACCCTCCAAAAAGATTTACTTTTATTTTATGTCAATAGGTATTATGCTTGTGTGTGTTTGTGGTGATGTGCAGGATAGCACATAACTGATCAAAGCTGAAGCTGTGGACTTTAATGCGGTGGAAAGGGGCGAAAAAAATGATGAATTCACTCTCTGCCAGGGTGCGCGCGCGCGCTATGAGGTAGAGCGGCCGCGCTAAATTAAGGGAAAAACACGCATAAGTCTCTGCCAAGCTGCGCGGGCGCACTCTGAGGTAGAGCGGCCGTGCTTAATTCAGGAAAAACAGGCAAAAATCTCTGTCGCTTAGCGCGATCGCGCTCAACACCAGAGCGGCCGCGCTCGAGCGAGAATCCCGGTCATTTTTGAAAAAAACCTAATCAGATACAACCCTCCCTCCTCATAATAACAAGCCGCCGGCCCTTCCCCTTTCTCTCTCTAAAAAAATTTCGAAACCCAAGCTCTCTCTCTCTCTAAAATCCTTCACCCAAAACTCAACCATCTTCACTTCTAACCCCAAAAATTACCCTACCCATCCTCTATTCTCAATCCAAAGCTTGATTCCAACACCTAATAGCCATTAAAACCGGTGGAAGAAAGAAATTTTGAAAGTTGAAGAAAGGGGTTTTAGAGTCCAATCTGGTTGAATCATTGAAGGTGGTGTTGTGGGTGTTATTTTCGCAGAGGCAAGTGTGGTTTACCGGTCATCTTCCCAAAATCCGGCGCAATTTTCCGGAAATCCTTGAATAAGGGTAAGATCTTTGAATTTCAAGAGTATTTTCCTGCTTCTTAGTGTGATAAAATGTCTACCTCTGCTCCCAAGCGAAAAAGGGGAACCAAAAACCCCCCAGTTACACCTAGACCCATGTATGATGACAGTAAATTTGTGAGTATTGATGCTGAGAATTTTTTTAACACTTATGCTGCCCGGAGTTTCAATGTTGAAAAGGGTGTAGATATAACCAACATGGGATTAGATGAGATTGTAGATAGGTGTGGTTGGCAGAATCTGTTGATTGCCCCGGTCGAAGGAGGGAGTAGAGAGCTAGTCCGCAAATTTTACGCGAATGCCTTTTCTCGAAAAGGGGAAAGAGACATATCTTATGTGCGGGGTAGAGAGGTGGGATACACTCGGGATAGAATTGTGGCTTATTACAACCTCCCCAGGCATGTGCATGCCAACACCTGTTCATTTCTGCACCTAGAGAAAGAGATGATGTATAATCCTAAAGGCAACCTTCATTTGATTGCCGATACATTCGGAGCTTTTCCTATCGACCCGACATTGGAAAAAGGAGTATTAATTGCCTCCAAACTTCTTCCCCCACGGATGAAGTATCTGCACAGGATTATTTGTGAGAGAGTTCTCTCTTCTTCTAGACCCCACGAGGTTGGGTGGCGTGGAGCTGCTTTGATGCATGTGATCTTGACTGGGCAAGATATTGACACCGGCTCAATTATTGCCCACGAGATCAACCGGACTTATCAGCAAATGGGGAAAAATAGCTACAATTACCCGTTGATGATTACGGGTTTGATGGGGCTCCAGGGAGTTGATTTTACCGATATCCCTAGGGATATAGGGTTGGAGGCTACTATTACGGAGAGAAAGATAAGGGACAAGAGCCACCCCAAGGGGGTGAATGTGATGGAGCCAGAGATTGAGCTGGAGGAAGAGGAACAAGAACAAGAAGAGGAGGAGGATGTTGTCAGAGATTGGAGAGCGGACCCAGCCGAGGGGATGTACTTTCTATCGCAACAGATGGAGGCAATGGAACTGAGGTTTGATCAGAGATACACTAATTTGGAGCAGAGACAGGCTGCGATCGAGGAGATGACAAGAGCAGAGATAGAGACAGCCCAAGCATGGCGGGCCCAGCAGGATAGTAGGTGGGACCAACTCTTTAGTCGGTTGTCCCCTACTGGTTATACATGGCCGCAGTACCCGCCGCAGCAGCAATTCCCCGGAGGCTCATCCAGCCAAGGGGGCTCTTGGGATCATCTTTTCCCCCAGCCGCCACCATGATCGGTTGAGGTATCCCTAATCCGAGTTTTATAGTTAATTGCATTGGGGACAATGCAATCTTTTAGTTTGTGGGTGGGGGGTATCTGTGTTATTATTCTGTTTATCACCATGTTAGTCTAGGTTTTCTCTGTTTTTAGTAAAAATTTAAAAAAAAAAATTTGTTTTCTTTATTTTGGGATATGTTGGCCTGTGTCTATGATGATTGAGTGTTATTTGTTAGTCATTGTGCTATTTTGGATTTGAGAAATAGGGTTACATTGAAGCATTAAACCACGATTGCACCACCTCTCACTTCCATTATTATCATTGATCATTGTTGTTGTTCTAAGTGCCATTTATGGGATCACTTGTGTATTCTCTGGGTCCCTAGAACATTGTTTGCATGATTGTCAATAACACGTCACTAGGTTATTTTGATACATATGGCTTATTCTTTCATCCCTTTTGTTAACCTTCAGCTTTCTAACCCAGTAAATAATATATTCCGCTAGAACCCTTGTTGAGCTTTAATAGAAAAGAATGGAAACTTAGACCGCCATTCGCCTTCATTTGATACCCATGTCCTTACCCCTTTCACATAGTTTTAGGATGTCTTACCTTTTGGAAAGTGAACTAGGGAATGAATGGGAATATGGGTTGAATTTGGGTGAGTGGAATCAAATGTGTAAATTGGGGTCAAAGAGCAAAAAGGGGTGTGAAACATAATGAAGAGGGGCAAATAAAAAAAATGAATGAAAAAATAATGAAAAAAAAAAAAAAAACTTGCCCCTCCATTGTGTCAAAAGCTGGAAATTAGAAGTGGCCACAAAAATAAGGGAATGTGCTCAACCCAATAATGTGTATGTATGCAAAAGTTTTAGTTTGTGGGTTGGCACATTGGGAAGTAAAAGGGTGAGCGGAGTGAATCATTATAGTGAGGATGTACAAATAAAAAGAAGACTTCTTAGTTCATTTTCCGAGTTCGTATGCCCTTACCTTCTTTTGTAACCGTGAGCCGAGCCATGCGATCCTTCGCACCATAACACTTAGAGCCATATCTTCATTTCAGTATCGAGTAGCCGGGTTGACAATTGTGGAAACATGCATATGAGTGTCCCTTTGTGATTGTATGTTATACATGGCTTGATAGAGCATCATTTAGTGAATCCATAAACAATCTTAGAGTATGACAATGATCCACCATACTTCACTTCATTATTCATGCTGCGGTGGAAAATTGTGGGTTTTTGCATTAATGTAACTTTAGTTTGATGATTCATGATAGCACGCTTGTGATTACTTTTGTGTAAGGATCTGAGACTGTCTAGCCGACAAAATTCCCATTTTAAAGAGAACATCCCAAAAATATTGTGTTTTTATTTTCGTAGTGTAGTTTTATTTTATGTTGGGTAGCTTAGTTTTTGTTCTGTTTTACTCGGGACGAGCAAAAGGTTAGTTTGTGGGTGTTTGATGGATGTGTTTTTACACACCCATTTTACATGTTTACGAACCTATTTTACGCTCAAAATCCCGGGTTTTATGTTGTTTTAATGTGATTGTTGAGTATTTTATGAGTACAGGGTAAAGAGATGATTAAGTGTGAGTTGTGTCAAGAAAAAGTGCAAGAAATCAAGTTGGAGTGGAGCGGAGCAGGAAAATAGTGAAACAGACTTGAGCTCCAGACCGCCATTCGGGCGGCGCGCTCAACACCAGAGCGGCCGCGCTCAAGAGGAAAAATGAAGACCAACTTTCTGCCAGCTAGCGCGGTCGCACTCATCTCCAGAGCGGCCGCGCTGAGCCTGTTTTCAGCAGCAGTTTTCAGCAACTAATGAAGGGCGTTCTCGACTTTTCTCACGTTTTTGTCTATGGATTTCGCCCTAGTATTTATACTTCAGCAGCACACTTTTGAGGGACATCTTCTTTTGAGATACCTTTTGTTTTAGTTTTTGAGTTTTCTTAGAAGGATTCTTCGTTCTTCAAAGATTCGTCAGGTTTTGATGTTTTCGTATTGTTTGATTATTGCTAGTTTTATTATGTCTCGTAGTAGCTAAATCATTTAGATTTGCGGATTGGTGGTAGCAATTACCGAATCTTTATGTTAAAGATTTAATTCTTCCAATTAGATCTCTTTCTAGTTCTTCAAAGTATTAATCTTTAAAAGTTTTAAGGTTTCTATTTCATGTTAATATGATTTTGGCCTTTTAATTATTTGGGTATCGATTGCGCCATTAAATTGGGGATTGATATAATTGAACACTGTTTTGAAGATTAGATCTAATTGAGGCCGTTATAGAAATCAAAAGGGTTTAGATTCCTATATTCTAAAGTGCGGAATAATTGTTTGATTGTTGTGAGGCCGTAATAGAAAACGCAGCTTGATAACAATTAAAAGGGTTGCAATCCGGGCACCACACCGTCCCAATCCTTACTTATGTGAATGAATCCTAGATTGAGATTAATGTTTTTAGCAATAAAAATAGCATAGAGTGAAAGTAATTGTGAATCCAATCCGTGAATATCCGTTGTTGATCTGAGTTAATTCTTTACTTTTAAATTGTTTCCGTAACTTTAATTTGTTGCATTCTGTTTTAGAATTAATTTTCTGTTTTCAATCAAAAACCTTTGGTTACTATATTCGCTGCTTTCATTTTATTTGTTTACCAACGAGTCACTGTGGTTCGACCCCTGCTTGTGCGTACTGCTACACCGGTAGTGAGTACACTTGCTCGGTTTTTATTACTAGAGGAATTTTTCTCCATCAGTGTAATGCCCTAGGCTATAGTTATGTTTAACTTGAACCGTTATGTATCATCTTTATCATTTATTATAGAGCGTGTTTATTCTGTTCATTAAATGTTTGCATGTTTATTATATTGAACTGCATCCCTAGTTGTTGTGAACAACTAGTATAAGTTGGTAATGGATAATCATGGAGATGCACATTACACTTATGGGTACTTGCTAGAGAACGGGTACTGGACTTGACCTACTTATGAGATTTATGACATGGTCTGTTGTCATAATTAAATCTCATGATAGTCGTGTTATTGAATCCTTTGTACCTGAGATTATCATCGTCTTCCACATGGTGAAGATCGTGTTTGATATAGTCTAACACTATCTTTAATCGGATAGCAATAAGGGCTATGTTAGCACGATCAGATTCATGTAGGGAAGAGTGATAAGTCAAGACGGGATTTGTCCCTCTTATGAAGAGAGATGTTTGCTTGGGCACCTCGATGAATAGTATTGATGAAATGTGTGGCCACACTCAAGTGATTTTGATAGAGATCAAATGCATTTGGATTATCAACATATTCGAAATCGAGAAAGCATTGAACAAGATGAGTTGACCTAGACCATGAATCATGTTCAATTGGACATCGTGGACAAAGGGATTGTGACATTTGATCTATCGAGGAATCAAGCTTTGATGTTATATTAATTGGGTGGACATAATGATTTTCTAGAAGTCACTTATGTCTTGTGAGGTCGATGTTTCGACTCACTACCAACATAATATAATTCCTTTTGGGTAACACACAAAGAACGAATTTGATTCGAGCTGAAATCTGGAATTTTTTGGGAAAGGCACGACTCGTGCCCTTGGCCACGAGTCGTGACAGGAGCAGTGGAACGACTGTGTTTTGGCTTCCAAGGGATTTTCGTTGACTTGGTTCGTTCACGTGTGGATCACTATTATAGTGAGGTTGCTTTATCTCCTAAAGATTGAAGATCTCCATTGTTGATTTCATCACCAAGGTTTTGAACAAGGAAGAAGAAGATTCGATTCGACATCAAAATTCCAAGGCTTGAATTTTGAGATCTACTTTGACAAACTTCATCGCATTCGAGGTATGTAATTCTATTTCATGATTTTTCTAATCTCTTCATGCTAGACACATCTAAGGGCTAGGGTTTTGATGTTCTTTGTTAAATTTCTGCTGCGTTTGTAACCCCAAAACCCAACAGTGGTATCAGAGCCCTGTCTTGCCATGATTAGGATTGAAATTGCATGCTAGATTTAATTTGATTATTTGCTACCATGCTATATGAAATAGATCTAGATTCCATGTGTTTTGTTTTTATGAAAAAACAAGTATATATGAGATATGTCATATTCATGATTCATGATAAATTAATTAGATTAGTTTATCACATAGGTTATTAATCTATTAATATGATTATTTAGATTTGTAATTTCTCAAAATTAAATCAAATTTTTTGTATGATATTTTGTGAAGCCCTATGTTCATGATTATGTTCACATGAGATCTATGTTACAACCATGCGATGTTTGTTACAATATGAAAACCTTCTAAATAATTAAGTCATGTCATTCCTTGATTAGAACATTTGTGATATTTTAGGGTATTTGATGTAGTTTCGACTCAGTTGGGTGCATCTTATATCTTAATTTGTGATCAAGGTGAAATAATGGTTGATGTAGTTTTGACTCAGTTAGGTGCATCGTTCCATGTCTCACATGTTTGAAAAAGGTTTTGACTTAATTGGTGCTTTCAAATGAGATTTGACCCAAGGCATAGATGAGATTTAAAACATGTTTTGACATATGATGTCTATTGAAATCTCATAAAAGATCTAAGAGTCATATAGTGATATGATTGATGTTTCTACCTAAATAGCTTGATTTTGGGCATTGACTCAGTTAAACCAAAATCAAGTGAAATATGGATCTTAGCCTACTATAATTATATGATACATGCTTTTATTTGAAGGTGTATAATTTAGTGGGAGTATTTATGAAATACATTATTTGCTCTTAGATGGTAAATGTGTTGATACCTATGTGTTTCATTATTTGCATATTTTATTGTAGAATGGCTAATCACAATAGTCAACCCCTGTTACTGCGATCAGTCCTTGAGAATGACAAGCTTGAGGAGAATGGTACAAACTATTCTGATTGGATCAGAAGCCTTAGAATTGTTCTAAAGCAAGAGAAGAAACTGTACGTTCTCAATGAACCCATTCCACCTCAACCTGCTCCAAATGCTTCTAGGGCAGATAGGGATGCACATAAGAAACATAATGATGATTCTACAGATGTTGCATGCCTTATGATTGCCACTATGTCTAAGGCTCTTCAGAAGGACCTTGAGCACATAGATGCAGCATTTGATCTTGTTGAGCGCTTAAAGGAAATGCTCCAAGTGCAAACAAGAAATGAACGGTTTGATGTGGTTAAGGCCCTAACTGCATGCAAGATGCAAGAGGGGAAATCGGTGGGAGCTCATGTCCTTAAGATGAAGGGTCACATTGAGTGTCTCGAAAGGCTTGGAAATCCGTTGAGTTTGGAACTCGCCACGAATTTGATATTGAATTCATTGCCTGAAAGTTATAGTCATTTTATTATGCACTATCACATGACTGACATGGATAAGAATCTCTCGAAATTTCATGCGATGCTTAAGAACGCAGAGAAGAATATCAAGAAGCCCCGAACCTATATTGTGTTAATGGTTAACAAAGGCAAATGGTTCAAGAAAGATGGCAAAGGTAAAGCAAGTGTTGTTAAACCTAAGGCAAAGGTTGCCGTTGCCGGAGAGGCTCCCAAGGCATCTCAAAGGATGCGGTTTATCATTTATTATAGAGCGTGTTTATTATGTTCATTATATGTTTGCATGTTTATTATATTGAACTGCATCCCTAGTTGTTGTGAATAACTAGTATAAGTTGGTAATGGATAATCATGGAGATGATTATATGCATGGAGATGCACATTACACTTATGGGTACTTGCTAGAGAATGAGTACTGGAATTGACCTACTTATGAGATTTATGACTTGGTCTGTTGTCATAATTAAATCTCATGATAGTCATATTATTGAATCCTTTGTACCTTAGATTATCATCATCTTCCACATGGTGAAGATCGTGTTTGATAGAGTCTAACACTATCTTTAATTGGATAGCAATAAGGGCTATATTAGCACGATCGGATTCATGTAGGGAAGAGTGATAAGTCAAGACGGGATTTGTATCTCTTATAAAGAGAGATGTTTGCTTGGGCCCCTCGATGAATAGTGTTGATGAAATGTGTGGCCACACTCAAGTGATTTTGATAGAGATCAAATGCATTTGGATTATCAACATATTCGCATTCGAGAAAGCATTGAACAAGATGAGTTGACCTAGACCATGACTCATGTTCAATTGGACATCGTGGACAAAGGGATTGTGACATTTGATCTATCGAGGAATCAAGCTTTGATGTTATATTAATTGGGTGGACATAATGATTTGCTAGAAGTCCCTTATGTCTTGTGAGGTCGATGTTTCGACTTACTACCAACATAATATAATTCATTTTGGGTCACACAAAAAGAACGAATTTGATTCGAGCTGAAATCTGGAATTTTTTGGGAAAGGCACGACTCGTGCCCTTGGGCACGAGTCATGACAGGAGCAGTGGAACGACTGCTTTTTGGCTTCCAAGGGATTTTCGTTGACTTGTTGAACCTGTGGGGTGAGCACGACTCGTGCTTATTGGCACGACTCGTGACAAAAACTAGCACGAGTACAATTTATGTCATGAATCGTGTCACGACTGAGAATTGGCTTGGGACCACTCATGACTGCCTGGAACGACTCGTGGCACGAGTCGTGCCCAGGAGCACGAGTCGTGCCCTGAGCGATTTTTAGTCAGAACGCCTTTTCCTTGGACGGATTGGATTGGGTTTGCTTAAGGACTTCTAACCTAATATGATTACTATTTATATATGATATAAATACAAGTCCTTTGCAGCCATAATTCTATCTGACACATCATTATTCTAGGTTTATGAAACTCTAGATTTTGGTTTTGATTTTGAATCAAAGGCTCCCAAATTATTCCATAGTTTTTGGCTTTGATTATTGAATATTGATTCAATAATCAAGAGGATCATCTATCAATCCAACAAGAAGGAGTTCTTGGTTCGTTCACGTGTGGATCACCATTAGAGGGAGGTTGCTTTATCTCCTAAAGCTTGAAGATCTCCATTGTTGAGTTCATCACCAAGGTTTTGAACAAGGAAGAAGAAGATTCGATTCGACATCAAAATTCCAAGTCTTGAATTTTGAGATCTACTTTGACAAACTTCATGGCATTCGAGGTATGTAATTCTATTTCATGGTTTTTCTAATCTCTTCATGCTAGACAGATCTAAGGGCTAGGGTTTTGATGTTCTTTGTTAAATTTTCGCTGCGTTTGTAACCCCAAAACCCAACAGTAACATCGAGTTTTGTGCAATAAATTTGGCAATAGATTTTTCTCTTTAGGGGCAAATCCGAAGGGACAATCATAGGGACATTTCTGAAGGGACAAATTCGAAGCGACAATTTATTGATTTCTTTTCCATGGCTTATTGCACAAAAAGCGAACTTGACAAGGGATTACAAAGACTCCAAGATCAAACTGACTGGTCACGTAGTGTCCTAAAAAGTAAATCTACATGATATGTGGTTGATGCAGGGTTTTACGGCTAGGCTCCTCGCGATATTGACAATCTAGGTGGATTGAAAACATGAGGTGGGATGATCCAACTTTGGTGAGACCGACGATTAGGTTATTACTGTCATCCGTCCTTAGTGTGGGTCCCGGGTTTTATCAAAGGTATGTAGTGCAATGACAGTTATATCATGATGTGCACGTGTGTGAGAGTCAATTCTAGGTGATAGAGTAAAATAGAAAGTTTTTTTTAAACAAAAAGGAAAACAAATAATGGCTGCACCAAGTGGTTACCTACGTTTCTTCCAGATTAGGAAGACTCAGGCCGTCGTAGTTCCACATAAGGAGTAGAGATAGAGAGAGAATTCAATTAATTAATTACAAAGCCTGAGTCAACTGATGACCGGTAAAAATTAAAATAATCCAATCTCACGCAAGTATATAGTTCAAGTACAAATTAAAAAGATTGAAAATACTCAATTGTGCGCAAGCCTAACCCTCTTAATTAATCATCCCCAACAGAGTCGCCAAACTATAGCAATGCGATTTTTAATGAACAAAGAGTCGCCACTTATTATTTATTTAGGAAAACAATAATAAAAACCTTTTTTGATAATTTTAAAGAGATTTGAAGGTTCGGGGGTTAATTTATGGAATGGGAAGTCGTGGATCACCCATTCCACCCAATCCGAAGATCGGTCTTGCCAATTGAGTATTATCAATCAAAACAATATAATAATTAAATAAGAACAAGAAAACCCTAATTAATTTCTTAATTAGAAATGTCGGATTGTATGCTTCGAAATCGCCTCCATGGATTGAAGGGACTCTATTTGGTGGGATTACACTACTCTAAAAGTAATTAGAGGGATTGAGAAGAAGAATATGAAAGTATAGGAGTTTACCTTGTGTTTTTGAGTGATTTTGGTGAATAACCTCGACAGAGGTTCGAGATCTTCGTAGGAAGATGGTAAAAACGAATTTTAGAGAGTATTTGGTTTAGAACGTGGTTCTTGGTTGTTCTCCTCCTTCCTTCTCGATCGAGAAATGATTTGGATGGAGTTCTCCCTTGATTCTAGGCTTGAATCTTGGTATTCGTCGATCAACAAGGTTGATGGACGAATTTATGTGTTTGTTTAGAGTGATTTACAGGAGTCTTTCAAGGAGAGAAACCAGCAAATTGTGTGTGTTGTGTCTTTCGACCGTCCTCCAAAATACTGAAAGTCACCAAGTATTTATAGGGGTTGGTTTACTTGGTCACAAAATTTAGGAGACTCAAGTGGACTAGGATTCCTCCTAGGGAAGGTTCCAGAACTCTAAAATCAGTAAAGACCCGGATTGGATAAGAGTTTATCAAGAGAAGAGGTTGAAATCGACAAGGAAAGTGAATCAACACATTCTGTAGAGGGGTTATCTCACGCGAGACATGTATGTCTCACGCGAGACAACTAGTCATTTGACAATTCTGTCGTCTTCAGTTATTCCGTTAGTCAGTTAGGTCCAAAACTAACAAAGTTAGTTAGAAACTTAACAAAACATGACGAAACTAATATGCTTTCATCAAAACACAAAAGAGAGACGAAGAGTAGTGTAATCATGTAATTATTGGTTCAGAATGGGGCATTTACAAGATCCCAAATCTACTTATAATATTCCTCTTCAAGAATGAGATGACTTCTTTGTCTCTAACTTGTATAAATGTCTCAACTTCGATCCATTTAGAAAAGTAGTCCGTCATAGCTAACATGAATACTTTGCCCCCTGGTGCTTTTGGCAACTTGCCAACTATATTCATTCCCCACTGCATGAAGGGCCATGATGCTAGGATAAGATGTAACGGCTCAGGATGTTGCTGTGTCTTTGGCATGCATCACATTTTTTAACATACTTGACATCATCTTGGCATATTGTTGGCCACTAGTACCCTGTTCTCAAGGCTTTAGATGATAAGGAGTTTCCCCCATCATGGTTACCGCATTCTCCATCATACAGCTCATTCAGCACGTTGTTTACTTGCTCGGGTTCTTTACATCTCATATACAAACCTGTAAAAGATATCTTAAATAACACATTTTTAATCCGTACAAATCTTGATACATTTATCCTGAATGATCGTGAATTTTTTACATCCTGGGGAATTGTTCCATCCTGCAAAAAGTTAATTATGGGCAATGTCCAGGATGTTGTGTTGTTGTCTGGGCTGGTTAGCGATTCTGGGTCATTCTCAAGTTGGTATACTTCTGGTTGATCTATTGTTGGATGCATGATGTGAATGATTGGGGTTTTTATATTGGTCATGTTGCTACAACTTGATCCCAGATTAGCTAGGGCATCTGAGTTGGCGTTTTCTCCCCTTGGAATTTGTTCAAAAGTAAAATCTACAAATTGAGTTGCTAACGCCTTAACATGTTGGAGGTAACATGACATCCTGGTATGCTTTGTTGTATATGAGCCATTAAAGTGGTTAACCAACAACAAGGAATCACTAAACACATTAATACGCTCGACATTTAAATTAAGTGCAATATTTAAACCCATAAGTAGGGCTTCATACTCAGCCTCATTATTTGTTGCTTTGAATTCACAAGATCAAGTCTCCTTGAGGAGATTTTAAGATTATTCCCAAACCTGTGCCTTGAGCGTTAGAAGCTCCATCTGTATATAGAGTCCAGTATCTTGGGGGAACATTTCCTTCAAGTTGTTGGACTTCTAGCTCTACTTCAGGTTGTAAGTTGGGACTGAAATCTGCCACAAAATCTACTAGATCTTGGGACTTGATGGCAGTTCTTGCCTCATACTGTATATCATAAGTATTAAGTTGTACAGACCATTTGGCCATCCTACCTGACATCTCAGGTTTTCTCATCACATTCCTGATAGGATAGTTAGTCTTGACAATAATAGTATGGGTTTCAAAGTAATGGCGCAATTTAATAGATGCAGAAACCAAGGCGAGTATTAATTTCTCAAGATGTGAGTACCTGATTTCAGCATCAAGTAGGGATTTACTTACATAGTAAATAGGGTGCTAGATGGTATCTTGTTCTCTGGCTAGAACGGCACTGACTTCATTTTCAGATACAACAAGATATAAAAATAAAGACTCACTTGCTCTGGTTTTGATTGTAAAGATGGAGACAAAAGGTAGTCTTTAAGTTGGATGAAAGCTGCCTCATGTTCCTCTGTCCATTGGAATAACTTATACTTCCTCAAAGCATCGTAGAACAACCTGCATTTGTCTGATGATTTTGAGATGAACTTGTTGAGAGCTGCCACTCGTCCAATTAGTCTTTGAACGTCTTTGATTGTCTTGGGGGATTCCAAGTTGATAATGGCCTTAATCTGTTGTGGACTTGCTTCAATGCCTCTTTTTGTCACCATGTAGCCTAAGAATTTCCCCGCTCTTATGCCAAAATTACATTTAGAATGGTTCAGCTTCATGTTGAAAGTTTCTAGGATGTCAAAGGCCTTCACAAGATGTTGAATGTGGTCTTCCATTCTCTTTGACTTGACCACCATGTCATCGATATAAACCTCCGTTGTAGTTCCAAGTTGCTCTTTGAACATCTTATTCACCAATCTCTGGAAAGTAGCTCCGACATTTTTAAGCCAAATGGTATTGCAATGAAACAATATATCCCTTCAGGGGTGATGAAGGTCGTATCTTCCTGGTCTGAAGGCTCCATTTATATTTGTTGAAAACCTGAGGATGCATCCATGAAGGTCAAAATGTCGTGCCCAGTTGTAGCGTCAACAAGAGAATCTATATGTGGTAAAGGGAACGGATCTTAAGGGCATGCTTTATTCAAGTCAGTAAAATACACACATACACGCCACTTTCCATTCTACTTGCTTACAACTACCACATTAGCCAACCATCTTGGATAATCAACTTCCCTTATCATCTTGGACTTCAGTAATCTCTTAACTTCTTCCTTAATGATATTTCGTTCATGAGCAAACTTCCTCCTTTTTTGGTGGATGGGCTTGATACTGATATCAATATTCAACTTATGCGTAATAACGTCCTTGCCGATTCCTGTCATATCTTCATGCTTCCAAGCAAAACATGTTCCTCTGCTTTTCAAAAACTTAATTATTTCTTCCTCAATCCCAGGTGGGATGTCTACCCCAACTAGGACTTTGGCATCTGGATTGTAAGCTTCAAGTTATGTTTCTCTCACATCATATTCAGCAGCTTCCAAAATGTCCCGTGCCTTCTTTGTTAATTGCTATGCTTGCCTGGGTTTGCTCGTTGCTTTCATTGCAGTCATATAGCATTTTTTTGTTGTCTGTTGATCTCCTTTCACCCTGACTACTCCCCACGATGTAGGCATCTTGATACACTGATGGTAAGTTGATGGGATTGCCTTCATGTTGTGAATCCAGGGTCTCCCCATGATGATATTGTAAGATGACTTGCAGTCTATCACACAGAACCTCTCCATTGAGTTTACACCTTCTACATATATCGGCATGTTGATTTCTCCAACAGTCTGCATGGTTTCACCATTGAATCCAACTAGTATGGATGAATTCTTTACAACATTTTTCAAAAGTATCTCCATTTCCTCTAGGGCATCAGTAGTCATCAAGTTGATGAAACTCCTGTTATCAATTAGAATGCGTCTTACTAAGCAATTAGCAACTTGCAAAGTAACAACTAGGGCGTCATGGTGAGGATCCAGGATGTCGCCTTTATCATCCTCATCAAATGAAATCTCCTGAATGAATGCCCTTTGGGATTTTCGTATGGGCCGTTCCAACCTGTCCTCCTTAGAATCCTAAGCATGATGCTTGGCTGCCGAATAGGAAGTTCCATAGATATCAGATCCTCCACTGATCATGTTGACCACCTTGGTATGAGTTAGAGGTGGAGTGGGATTTTCGGACTGTCGCTCTTGGTGTTCTGCTTAGGTGCGCTCCTGGTTGTTTATGCATCCACGTCGCCTGCTTTGTAAGTCTTTGAGAAGTCCTTTGGATAATAAATGGCTAATTTCCCTTCTCAAGGCAATGCAATTGTCAGTGGTATGCCCATAATCTTCATGATATGCACACCATTTCGACTTGTCTTTCCAGGTTGAAGGCTTCTCGGGCTTCTTGGGTCATCTTGTTTTTTCTCCCAGTTGTCCATAGCATGTAACAGTCCTGCAATGTTGACAGAAAAATAATAGTCATCTATTTTTGGATAGTTTGATTCATCTTCATCATCATTATCATCTATAGAATGAATTTTAGGATGTTCAAGTTTAGAGTAGGGTTTTCCCTTATTTGATTTTGTATGGGAGGATTCCATTTTGCCCCCAGCATGCTGATGTGCAGGGCTCTTCTTGGATGCCTTTTCTTGTATGAACTCATCCTCTTCCAGCCTAATGAACTTCATTGCCCTATTTCTGACATCTTCAAGCTTCCTGCATGGGTTCATGACCAATTCTTTATAGTAAGGTGAGGTTTTCTAGAGACCCATCCTGAAAGCTTCTGTTGTCGTTGACAGTAAGGTGAGGTTTTCTTGAGACCCATCCTGAAAGCTTCTGTTGCCGTTGACATATCCAGGTTAGGAATGTCTACAACTTCTTTATTTAACCTACTAATATAATCCTTTAGGCTTTCATCAGGTTGTTGAGTTATCATGTATAGAGATCACTGGTCATCTTCTCGAAAGTCCTGTTACAAGAAAATTGGTTAGTAAACATGTTGATAAGTTGAGCATAAGATCCAATAGAACCAAGAGGTTGATTTATTAGCCATCTCATGGTTGCCTCTGTTAAGGTAGATCCAAAGCCCCTGCAAAGACATGCTTCTTTGAACTGTAAGGGAATATGTATGACATCCATCTTCTCTTGATACAGAGCAATATGTTATAATGGGTCAGTTGTCCCATCATATTGTTGGTGTAATGCCCTAGGCATTTAGTTATGTTTGACTTATAACTTAATACCGTTATGTAATCATCTTTACCGTTTATTATGGAGCATGTTTATTTGGTTTATTATATGTTTACATGTTTATTATAATAACATGCGTCCCTAGTTATTGTGAATAACTAGTATAAGTTGGTAATGGATAATCATAGTGATGATTATATGCATGTGATGCACATTACACTTATGGGTACTTGCTAGAGAACAAGTACTGGACATGACCTACCTATGAGATTTATGACATGGTCTATGGTCATATATGTCATGATTATATCTCATGATAGTCGTGTCATTGGAATCCTTTGTACCTGAGATTATCATCGTCTTCCACATGATGAATATTGTGTTTGATGTAGTCTAACACTATCTTTAATAGGATAGCAATAAGGGTTATGTTGGCACGGTTAGATTTTTGTAGGGAAGAATGATAAGTCAAAATGGAATTTGTCCCTTTCATTGAGAGAGATGTTTGCTTCGGCCTCTCGATGAATAGTGTTGATGAAATGTGTGGCCACACTCAAGAGATTTGATAGAGATCAAATGCACTTGGATTATCTACATGCTCGGAATCGAGAAAGCATTGAACAATATGAGTTGACATGGACCATGACTCATGTTCAATATGACATCATGGACAAATGAATTGTGACATTTGATCTATCAAGAAATCAAGCTTTGATGTTATATTAATTGGGTGGACATAATGGTTTGCTAGAAACCACTTATGTCTTGTGAGGATCGATGTTTCGAATCACTACCAACATAAATATAATTCCTAAAGGGTCACACACAAATAACTGATTGAAAAATGGCTCAAAATTGGAAATTGGGATCTGAGGCTGTTGCACGGTCGTGCAGATTAAAGGACACGCCCATGCAAAGCGTTTGCACGGCCGTGCGTTGAAATCTAGAGCGCCCATGCAAGTTGAATGGAGCTGCCGTGCAAGTTTGTAGACACTCCCGTGCAAGAGGTTGCGCAGACGTGCAAACTTAAGTGCACGGCCGTGCATGTCGACAAATCTGGAGATCCGGTTTTGGCTTGGATTAGGACTCTTCTCCCTAAAGGTTAGGGATATTTACAATGTATAAATAGGACTCTTCTCCCAGCCAATGAACACACATTTTTTGAGTTTTATAAACACAAAAACATTGATTTTGATTGAGAATCAAAGATCAAAAACACCCAAATTAATTCCATATTCAGCCATTGATTGTTGAATATCGATTCAACAATCGAAGGATCATCTAGAAATCCTACAAGATTAGATCTTGGTTCGTTCGCGTGTTGATTACCGATAGAGGGTGATTCCGTTATCACCTAAAGCTTGGATCAATTCATCACAAGGAAGATCAAGGATAAGATAGAAGATTCAACAACAAATTCAATGGTTGAATTTTGGAGATTTGTTTTCGAACAAACATAATCTCTTATAAGGTATGTAAATCTATTTCATAAGATTTTAATCTCTTCATCCCAGACGGATTCAAGTCTAGGGTTTTATTGTTTTATAAAGTTCTTCCGCTGCGTTTGTAACCCCAAAACCCAACACATATTGCTTCATATGAGGCACTGTGAATTTTTTCGGTATCACTATGTTGGCAATGGCTGGAAAAAAATGTGATTTGTTGTAGCATGTTGGTGATGCCTGATGGTACGGCGCAACAATTTCAGGTACACTTTGGATCATTTCCCTGAGTTTATTCAGCTGCCTTGTTATAAGGGTACCTGCATCAGGATTAGTAACCGCGTAATTAACTATATTATCAATTTGAGGGTTTACACTCCATGTTGGTCCGGACGAAGGTGTTATGAAGGTCCCAGAAATTGGGAAGATATTCTCCCTAGGATGGAAACCAGGCTGTCTATTTGCACGGTGCTGGCCATAGGTATGAATCCTCTGTCGTTAAGTGCACCTAAATCTCCAACAAAGTTGAGTTGCCTTTGTTGCAAAGGAGAAAGCAAGGAAGAACCCAGGTTGTGATTCGTAGGCTAAAAGACACTGGGGTTCGCATTATGTCGAGAACTGGAAGATCTAGCTTGCACGGTATTGACATCACGCTGCAGCCTAGAGACAGTGTTGATCAGCATGGTAGGAGTTTCCTGTTGAACTAGTAACTGGTTCCTCACACTGTTCATCATGCTGGTTAAGTTGCTTGCTATATCCACCAGGATTTTAACAGTTGCTCCAGCGGTCGTACCAACATGTAACTGGCTGAACCCAGGCGGTATAGTGGTGTTTACATTCTGAGTTGTAACTCCAGAGCTTATCGACATAGGCTCCGTTCTTCCCCCAGCTCCTCCTACCTGACTTCAAGTGGCAATAACCCCAGTAGTTTATAGATTTGTCCTGAATTAACCAAGAAGCTAAAAGACCAATGTTTCCCACAGACGGCGCCAAATTGCTTTGGTCGAATTTAAGCAATTCAACAAGGATTATTGGAATTGGGCACAATGGAATATGGAACTTTCAATTCAAGATGTAATGACAAAGTATTTAACGAAAAAACCCTTGAACAACTTGTTTGCCGGCATAAAACCTCGGAATAATGGTATTTTATTAATTGTGATGGTAGAATCGTAAGTATGAGTACAGAGAGAGTTTCTAATCGTGAGTGTGTGCAATACATGTGTTTGAACTAGCCTTTTATACTAAGAAATAAAGAGGACAACTACTACTCCTAGAATCTCGGCTAGTTGGTTGAAGCTGATCATAATAGTCGTTGAGATGTTTGTTGTTCGTGCATTATGGATAGGTTTTACGATCTTTGACATGTTCTTGGAGTCTCTTTTGCTTTGACTGAAGTTCCTGAAATATAGGATAATTTACAACGGCCCTGTAGAAAAGATTAAGACGTCGCTTCAAGATGTTACTCAGGATGTGAACTCAGGTTGCAATGCCAAGATGTTAGAGTGCTGTCTAAATCTTCCACCCCAAACAGTTGTTTGGAAAGGCAAAATGGGCTAGTAGAAGTGTAGAACTAAGAACGGTGGTAATGTCATCTTGGGTTAAGAAATTCATAAAGGACAGAAGACGGTATCAATTCGTTGGAGTTGTACCATACCTAATTAATGACACAAAGGAGTTGGATATATTAATAGGAGATTTACACTAGAATTTGAATACTTGATTGTTATTACATTTTCTTTAATTCTAGATTTTGGCTAGCATGCTATCAGTATACATGAATAATTTATTTAACTACTTTCAAGTAAGGTATTATACATCTATTTAGATTTTTGCCTAAACTGTTTAACTGTTTATAATTCCGTATTTTCTTTGTTAACAACTGTTTTTGAAACGTTTACACTAATATTGGTCAGTATTTTGCTTTAACTACCTCGCTTACCGTCATTGATAAATTATTTGTTGTCCTTGTTATCTCACATATTTTGTTATCAATACGTGTAAATATTTGCAATAGTAAAGGTTTTTATTTCTTGTTATTTGATAAATTGATGTGTATCGTCTTTTGTTTCATCAATGATCCCTAAGTTAGACAACTGCTTTTGCGGAATATATTTGATTTATGCTTGTTAAGGCAACTTTGTACACTACTCAAGAGCAGTGGTGTGGTGTTCCGGAATCACCCTTTAGTTTAGTGTGCTCTTTGTGGGCTTTTGTATTGTACTAAGTTAGCTATGTGCACTCTTAATAGCTTTGTACCCTGCAGGGTAACTTTGTGTGATCTACGTGAGCTTTAGTTCCTTACGGGGATTTAACCACATATGTGATCATTATGTCTGTGAGTGGTTTCGTTTTACAGCTGATATGAGACGGTTGTAGATAATTAGATCACTCGAGTTAATTTTGTTCAGCTTATCAGTCCTTTAAAATTTCTTAAAATTCGTGAGTGGTTTTGTTAATTTGAGGTGGTATCGAACGATTTTAAATAATTAAATCATTTGAATCTGATTTGATTTATTTGTCAATTACTTGTAATTTTGAAAGATACTGTGAAATTTTGAAAGACGTGTGACTTTGAAATTTGATAAAGATTATTTTGGACTTGTACTTTAAAATGTGTTTAGATCGTTATTTTGGATTTTGTACTATTTGTTATTCCTTCGGGTCAACTCATATTTAGTAACCGGAGGGGTTGTATTTGAACTTACTGAGCATTGTTCACTCACCCTTTCATTCTCTTCTTTTCTTCCATGTAATAAATATTAAGAATTGGATACGGTTCGAGAAATATTTAGAAAAATATCAAGGATTGTTTTAGTTTTGATATTTCTTTTGACTCTTTAGTTAGTTATTTCAGTTATTTGACAATTGTAACACTTTAATGTTTTATTTGGGTTTTAGATACCTTTATTTGGGTTGGACAAAATAAATTATTACTTTGGTTTATGAAATTTAATGGTTTAAAATTATAAATGGTGATTTGTCCAGGTTTTGGGCCGAAAAGTTGGGACCCAAAGTTTAGGGCGTTATACCACGTCCCATCAATACTACTATAATACTCTATATTGCTACCATTTTCGAGAATTTGGGACCGATGGCGGTTAAACCGCACATCAGTTGTGCGGGCCCGCGATCTCAGCCCTGCATTCGCATCTCGATAATACTCATTTTTGCCCTTCATTAATGGCATTTTAGTAATTTTGCTTGGTTCTCGCAATCTCGTTTGAAGATACAGTTCGGTCCCATCTCGCTCGCGATCTCGACTCTCCACCTCGATATAACTTGCATGCGTCCAACCACATGCACCCCAAATCCCCCTTTTAGGCATCTGGCCATGTTATTGGAATGTTTAGCAATTGATTTCAATCTTCTAATCTCTCTTATGAAAGATATAATTGTCATTTCGCTCCGCTTCCATAAATAAAAACAATTGAATTTGAAGGTGGTTTTGTAATAGCAAGTTTGAAATGTATTTGTTTTGGTCAATTTCTTGTATGTTTTGAAATTGAACTTTAGTGGAATGATTTCGGGCACAAATGGAATATAAGAATGAGAAAATTCAAGATGCTACAACAAGATGTAACGAGGAAATCCCTTGATCAATTGATCTCCGACACAAAACCTTGGGAGGTTTTAGGAAACCTACCTAAAATCAAAGATGTTTATAAATTTTGTTGAGTGAGTACAAAGTGGAAGTATAGAGAGAGTTACAAAAAATTGCCGTCCATAGCGCCTACCCCTAGCTCTCCTTTTATACCCCAAGGATAATAAAGTTGTTAACGTGTAACCGAAAATCCCTATAAATCCGGATCAGGTTGCTGAAGATAAGGAACCGTTGCCATGCTTTGATCTTCCGTTAGAAATGCATTTGAAATATGTGAGACTTGGTCATTGATCCTTACGTAGTAATTATCCCCTAAAAAATAGGAACGGTTGAACCTGCATCTTCAAGTTGTCAAAAATAAGGTGTCATGTTAAATATGCTGAAGAATCAAGATGTTAAAGAACCATACTTAGCCAAGATGTCAATGCAGTGTTAAGTAAAATTCTACCCCAAACAATTGCCCCCAAATGTTTTTAATCTCTTAGGTGAAGCCAAGGAGTCAGAAATTTTTAACATGTGTCTCATCATTTAATTGACGTGACCCTTGAGAAGACGATTTTGGCTTTTGAGTAGTAGTAGGAATCTATAACCGCCTATAACTTCCATAAATAATCCGTCTCTTCACCTTGGCAGTTTCAAAAAAGTTTCCTCCATTGTCGTCGTAATTTTAGGTAAGTCGATTTCTCTCTAACTTTCATTGATTTCCTTTCAATCTTTTGTTATGGGTAAGGGTAGGAATCCAGTGATTTCTGTTCTTCCAAAAGATTTTATGTGTTTAGAACGTCTCAACCCTAATTCCGAGAGGAGTACTATTAAGCAATCTAATCTAGATACATTGATTAGGAACAAAGCTTTCCCAGAGGGTACTAATTTCTTGATTCCTGATAAGGCTTTTACAGCCGATTGCGTTTCAGAAAATTGGATTGGATTTCTTGAGTACCCATTCACCATTGGTCTCAAGTTTCCCTTTTCACCTTAGTGAATCGTTTCTTTAAGGCTACCAAGCTAGCATATCCTCAACTGATGCCTGTAGGATGGAGGATACTTCAAACCCTAGATAGACTTGCCCTCGAAACTGATTTGACCTTTAGTTTGGAGGAATTGGCCTTCACTTCTGAAATTAGGTCACACGACCCTCATAGGTACAATTTTAGGGCTAAAACTGTTGTAGATAGTTTAGTAATAGGTTTTGAGGCTCAGGATAGGGGTTGGAAGAACAAGTATTTTTATGTGAGGAAGGATTCCTTGGAAGGGCATGAGGAGTTGATATCAAAATGGAGGTCACAAGGTATAACCTGGGCTCTTCTTTAGCATCCTTCTTCTCATTAATTATGTACAACGTGCTCGTTTGATATCATACTTTTTAGATTTTTCAGTTGCAAAGTTGAGTGTGTTGTTTCCAGAGAAAGATGATACATATGCAAACACGAAGAAGATTTTGAATTTGTCTGTTGATATACGCAAATACAGACCTTTGCGTGTTGATTTTGAGATTGCAAGTGCTGAGGAAGGAGATACGGGAGAACGAGTTGATAGTAGAGCCTCACCAGACCCAAGCATCAACAAAATGTCTTCAGGTAGGAGTGAATTTGTAGCTTTATAATTTTTTCATATCAAATTTTGGTCTTGCATCTTATCATTCCATACTCTTTTGCCAGTTACCCGTTCACAAGCTGGTTTTTCCAAGGATGATGTATTGTTAAGGATCAAGGCTAGAGCTGAAATCAAGAATGAGGTAAAACTTGATGCCGGGAAACCACCTAACCCCAAGGTGGATTGTTCCTCCTCCAAGGTGGGAAAGTCCAAGGGTGTTGGTTCAGAAGCCAAGAAAAGAAAGGTTGACGATGTTGAAATAGTGAAGGTTGTAACCAAAGAGGATTGGAAGGCTGATAACGCATTGGCCGGTATGGAAGATTTGAATAAGAAGGTAATAACATTTATCTCTCGTGTTCCAGAAATTTTCATCATGTTGATTTTAACATGAGAATTTTTTAATGTAGTCCATAGATCTGGTGGCTTGTTTGCTCAAGGAGTTGGAGATTAAAGATGATAGGATCAAGATATTCGAACAGAAGAGCAAATTTGAAGGTGATAGAGCCAATAAGGCTGAAAATGGGCTCAAGATTTACGCCAATTAGTGCAAGGAGAGAGCCAAAGAGATTGAGAGTCTGAACAAGTTGGTTTTGGAACAATCTGAGAGGTTGTCAACCATCGAAGCTGATCGTATGAAGGAGTTGAATGAGGCAAAAGAAAAATTCATCAATGATGCTGCCAGGACCATGTTAGAGACCAAGGTTGACATGATGCAAGATTTTCTGGATGGGAAGCATCTTGCATGGAATATTGAGGAACAACGCCACATGCTCAAGATCTATCTGGGGGAAGAAGTGGATGGTGACGAAGTTAACTCCCCAGCTGTGTACACTGTTTTTGGCCAGGTTGATGAAGAGATGCAAGATGTAGGTGTAGAGAGGAGTAGGATTGAAGAAATAGAAGGAGGGAATAATGAATAGCAACACTGTGGCAGTCGGCCAAGAAAAAGAATGAATGTTTTCTAAATTGATACTTAAAAACAAACAATTTAGTTAGTTCATTTGAGGGTGTGTCCTCAATAAAAACAAGAAATTTGGTCTGTAAGCATTTGATATGCCTTTGTTGGCATATGATCTTGGTTTTAGATGTGCCATGCTTATGTTGGCATGACTCAAATTTGGGTATTTTAGTGGGGGAACAATTAGACTCTTAATCAAGTAACTCTTTTGGTCGTTATGAAACACTGATTATGTTGAACCTTTTGAGCTTGTGGGTAACATGAAAATGTTACAACCATTGAACTTGTGAGTAACATGAAAATGTTACAACCTTAAGAATTTGGTTCACATATAGTGAAAAACGTGCGCTCAAGCGAGGTTTCAGATAATAAGTAATCCATAGAAAAGATACATAATCTTTTAATTAGTTTAGATGGTATTGTACCTTACATCTTAGAACATGAGCTATCCTCAACTTGTGATGTAGATTGCCTAAGTTTTCCCCTTGCATATTGAACATATAAGTACGTGAAGTCTTGTAAAACAGAAACATGTTAGGGTTGGGTGTTAGCTTAGCTAACACCCCTTTGATGCTTAAGTTAGTAATGTTTCATTAAAGATGTAAAAACAAGATGAAAGGAAATAAGAGAACAAGATGAGTGAAGAAGGTGTACCTATTCCCAAATATATTGATCATGCGTTTGACTTACATGAAATAATTTTCCACTTCCATACGACTCGCGTACCATCTTGGACTTTGATAGTCAACATGCTCCTAGGAGTTCTTGGTAACTTTTCTCAGAGGACAATAATTTTCCCCCAGAATGATTATCATGATCTAGTCTTCAACGTTGCTGGATATTTGGATACTTGTCTTAATAGTATTGCTTCAACATTGCTTGACATGTTGAATATCAAGATAGGGCATCTACTCCTGACTTTACCTTCTTCGAAACCTGGTTAAAAAGGTGAGAGATATAGCATGGCTTGTAAGGACTTTGACATTTTAAAGATATAATGTTATCTTTGATTGCTATTTTTGATGGAATGCAGATGAGGCTTTTATGGAGGTCTTGTAACATTCCTTGGCTATCTGTTGATATCCTTTAAGCGTGATTATTCACCATGGTGTTGGTAATTTGACACATTGATGATATGTAGATGGGATAGCTCTCATATTGTGTATCCATGGCCTGCCTATGATAATGTTATAAGAAGATGGGCAGTCTATAACGCAGAAACATTCCATAGAATTGATGCCTTGAACATATATGGGTAGCTTGATTTCTCCGATTGTTTGCTTGGTTTCCCCATTGAATCCAATTAATACAAAAGAGTTTTTTACAACTTCAAAGTCTGGAATACCCATTTCCTTCATGATAAGCATCATCAAGTTGACAGAACTGTCATTATCGATGAGAATCCTTTTCACCTTGCAATTTGCAATCTGCAAGGTGATAACTAGTCCATCATGGTATGGACCTATGATATCTTCTTTATCATCTTGATCAAAGGTTATTTGTGAATCTTCACATCTTGTAGAGGTCCTAGCTGGTATATTGAATTTGTCTTCTTTCGAATCTTTTGCATGACGCTTTGCTGTCGAATAAGTTGTACCGCAGATTTCTGAGCCTCCAGAGATGACATTGATAGTTTTTGTTGCTGTTGGGGGTGATATAGGTGTTTCTGGAGTGGGATCCTTAGCTTCACCATGCTCTTTTCTCCTGCCCAAGAGCTCCTTTAGATTGCCTTTAGATAATAGATGACTGATCTCCTTACGAAGAACAATACAGTTGTCTGTAGTATGGCCAAAGTCTTCATGGTACGCACACCATTTAGACTTATCCTTCCAAGCTGTTGGTTTTTCATTCTTCCTGGGCCGTCTTGCTTTTTTGCCCAAGTTGTCCATTGCATATAATAGTCCTGCAATATTGACAGAAAAACAATAGTCATCAATTTTTGGAAATTCAGAATCGTCATTATCTATAGCATCTTCAATAGAATTAATTTTAAGATCCTCAGATTTAGTGTAGGGTTTTCCCCTATTATGCTTATGATGGAAAGATTCTGCCTTCATGGCAATGCTTTCATAAATAAGAGTCTCTTTAGCATTTTTCTCTCGAATTAGCCTGTCTTCTTCAATTGAATGGCTCTTATTATGACATCTTCAAGTTTCTTGCATGGGTTTTTGACTAAGTCTTCATAATATGGTATCCTTCTTGAGACCCATCCTAAATGCTTCTGTTGCAGTTGACATGTCTAGGTTTGGTATGTCCACCACTTCTTTATTGAACCTGCTCAAATAGCAGGTATAAAACGAGTATCATTGTAACATGTTGGAAATGATCTAGGCACATGAGACGCAACTCCTGGTACATTCATAACCATTTCCCTTAATTCCTGCAACTGTCTAGCCACGGAGTTTCTTGTATCAAGGTTATTGGGGTTAGGATTAAGATTAACAAAGTTATATGCGTAATTTGTAAAACCCCTTGTTAATCCTGAAGATGGTGTCTGAAATGGTGGAGTTGAGGTTGGGTGAGATGTGCACGGATTGATGATGATGCTCTCTGTCTACGTCACATGACTTCTTGAACCTCCTGCACTTGAATCTCCGGCAAAGCTGAAATGTCTAGGTTGTAGAGGAGATATTGTGCTTGGCATTGGAGATGTTTCAGGACCTTGGGAAGAAGCACCTTGAAGACGGGAGATAGCATTGAACAACATCTCGTTGGTGTATTTTTGAGTTTCTTGTTGATTTTTTAAGTACTCCATCATGTTGGTCAGGTTAGTAATAAAATCATAGGTCAGCTCCTGAGGAATCACGACTGAAGTGGTAACACCCGTTGAGCTTGGTTGAATTGGCATCCCCAGTGTATTTGAAACTTGAACTCCAGATGCTCTAAGCGCTCCAGTCCTTCCTGCAACATTCTGAGTATCTTGACCAGAACTAGGATTTCCCATCTTAGAATTTTATTTGCAAACTTAAAAACCAAAGTTCCCACAGACGGCACCAAATTGTTTTGGTCAATTTCTTGTATGTTTTGAAATTGAACTTTAGTGGAATGATTTCAGGCACAAATGGAATATAAGAATGAGAAAAATTCAAGATGCTACACCAAGATGTAACGAGAAAAGTCCTTGATCAATTGATCTCCGGCACAAAACCTCGAGAGATTTTAGGAAACCTACCTAAAACCAAAGATGTTTATAAATTTTGTTGAGTGAGTACAAAGCGGAAGTATAGAGAGAGCTACAAAAAATTTCCATACATAGCGCCTACCTCTAGCTCTCCTTTTATACCCCAAAGATAATAAAGTCGTTAACGTGTAACCGAAAATTCCTATAAATCCGGATCAGGTTGCTGAAGATAAGGAACCATTGCCATGATTTGATCTTTCGTTAGAAATACATTTGAAATATGTGAGACTTGGTCATTGATCCTTACGTAGTAATTATCTCCTGAACAAATAGGAACGGTTGAACCTGCTTCTTCAAGTTGTCAAAAATAAGATGTCATGTTAAATATGCTGAAGAATCAAGATGTTAAAGAACCATACTTAGCCAAGATGTCAATGTAGTGTTAAGTAAAATTCTACCCCAAACAATATTATGTCCTAAAATGAATATTCCAAACCTTTTAATAGCAAGTTTGAAATTTATTATGTCAACTTGAACCCTGTTGACATAACTCGTGTTGATTGGTACGTAGTGGAGATGAGATGGCCAAATATTAGCCCAGCCCAGCAAGCCATGTTTGTATGTTATTTGGGCTAGCTGGCTGATGTCGTAGGTGGGAGCAGCCAAGATGAAAGGAGGGACCTTGCAGCAAACCTGGACAGCGGCCTTGGTGAGTCGTGCTATGCAATCAGACAAGGAGCACGACTCGTGCTTACAAGCACGACTCATTCTGAAATCCTGCACGAGTGATTTTGGCATCACGCTTCGTATCACGACTGAAGAAGGAGGGCACGACTCGTGAAAGAGGTCACGAGTCATGACAGACGCGTTTTCAGAATCCGAATTGTTTCCTTATTCCTGTTTTGACGTTTTATTTTTGGGCTTTTTGTCTTTTCCTTTTTCCAAGTTAATTAGGGTTATGTGGGGAGTATTTAAACTTGTTTTAGTTTCTTAAAAACATTAGTCTCTTTTATCAATTGAATTCAGTTTGCATCTTGCAAAATTCTTGGTCAATTTTATTGGCTTGCAAAAGGATTTCTTAGGAAGTTCTTGTTATCTAAGGAATTGCGATTCCTTGCAGAAGGTTTTGATTTCGGTCAGGCCTTGGTTACTATTTCGCTGTGTTACTTTACATCAGTTTGTATCAGAAATCGAACGATCCTAGGGTTCTCCGACGAGGTGATGGCAAACGATGGGAGAAACGACACCACTGCAATCCTTGAACGCATGGAAGCAGCATCCACGGAACGTATGCAGTTAGACGGAGAGCGTCGCGATCAACAACATGCGGAATTATTGGCGGATTTGGTGCAGTTGCGAGTAGGTGGTGGTGGTGATGCCAACCCTCAAAATCGGGCAGGTCCTCGCGGGGAAAATCTCCACCGTGATGATCTGATGGGCGGGGAGGTTTCTGATAATGATGACGGTGAGGCCAGGGCAGTGCCTCCTCATGACCAACGTCCTAAGATTAGGGCAGATATTCCGACTTTTAATGGTGAGTTATCTATCGAAGATTTCTTGGATTGGCTTTCGGAGGTTGAAAAATTCTTTCGATTGATGCGGATTGAAGAAGATAGTAAAGTCCCATATGTTGCTTACAAATTGCGTGGTGGCGCATCTGCATGGTGGGATCAATTGTCTAGGCAGAGGTTGCGTGAAGGGCAGCCCGAAATTCGTTATTGGAACCATATGAAGAGGGAGTTAAGGGAACATTTTCTTCCACGAAATCATGATCAGGATCTCTATATGAAATTCTTATCTTGTAAGCAAGGTAGTCATACAGTTGATGAATATGTTCATGATTTCCATGCACAGTCGGCACGCACTGATTTATATGAGACAGAGTCGCAGATGATTGCTAGATTTATGTCGGGGCTACGGGTGAATATTAAACATCATATAGAGTTGTTTACTACCTACTCTTTGAATGAAGCAATTTCTAGGGCGAGGAAGGCTGAAAGACAGTTGGCAACTCTATTTCGTGCTCTGACTACATTTAGGAGGTTTGGTGATGCTTCTTCTTCGGGTGGCAAGGGACAATCGTCGGGTGCTAATGTTGATGGAAGCAAGGAGATTTCCCAAGTTGCAGGGCCTAAGGTTGATGATGGCAAGAAGACTACACCTCCGGCTATTACACAAAACCCACCGGCTCATCGAAACACCAACACACAAGGTAATAATCCTTATGGAAAACATTATGGGGATAAATGTTATAAGTGTAACCAAACAGGGCATATTCCCAATAATTGTCCACAACAGAGGGGAGTTAATATGGTGGAGCGCGATGAGTATGATGACGGAGCAGATGAAGAGGATGGCGACGTGGTCCATTTAGATCCCAATGGAGATGATGACGAGGGGGAAGAGCACGAATCTTATGTGGTCCGAAAGCTTATGTTGATTACTCCTGCGGAGGAGGCCAATCCGGAGCGACACAACATTTTTCGCACCAAGGGGAAGGTCATTGATTCTGTGGCTATGATCATTGTTGATAGTGGGAGCAGTGAAAACCTAGTGGCTCATGGTTTGGTAGAGAAATTGAAGCTCGAGGTACGCAAGCATCCTACTCCTTATTCTGTGGGGTGGATTAACAACGTTGGCACCATTAAGGTACATGAGCAATGCCTTATTCCTCTTTCTATTGGTAGCTATAAGGATGATGTTTTATGTGATATAGTAGATATGTCTGCATGCCATTTACTGTTGGGTAGACCTTGGCAATATGATATTGGTGTTGTGTATAATGGCCGGGAGAATTTTATTCGTTTTGCGAAAGATGGGGTGCATTTTCATTTACATGCTTTGAAAAGTGGTTCTAGTGGTAAACCAAAGATGAAAACTATTGTCTCTTTGTGTACTGCCAATGAGTTTGTTGAGGATATTATGGATGCTCCTTTTGTGTTTGCGGTGGTACAAAAGGGAGTATTGGGACAGGTTAGTTTGGTCCCTACATCTTTGCAGTCTTTGTTAGATGAGTTTCGTGATGCTATGCCTGACGAGCTTCCTGCAGGATTACCTCCCTTGCGTAATATACAACATAACATTGACTTGGTGCCAGGTGCTTCTTTACCTAATCTCCCACATTACAGGATGAGTCCCGCAGAACATGAGATTTTGCGTGAACAGGTGGAAGATTTATTGAAGAAGGGTTATATACAGGAGAGTATGAGCCCATGTGCAGTCCCGGCTCTCCTTGTTCCTAAGAAGGATGGTACTTGGCAGATGTGCGTGGATAGTAGAGCAATTAACAAAATCACTGTTAAGTACAGGTTTTCGATTCCTCGTTTGGATGACATGCTGGATATGCTGAGGGGTTCCAAGGTGTTCTCCAAGATTGATTTGAAGAGTGGCTATCATAAAGTTCGTGTTAGACCGGGGGACGAGTGGAAGACTGCCTTCAAGACCAAAGAAGGCTTATATGAGTGGTTGGTGATGCCATTCGGGTTGTCAAATGCTCCTAGTACTTTTATGAGATTGATACATCAAGTGTTGAAACCTTACAATGGTAAATTTTTGGTGGTTTACTTTGATGATATTTTGATATATAGCAGGTCGGAGGAGGAGCATATTGAGCATCTGCGGGCGGTCCTACAAACCTTGAGGGACAATGAATTGTATGTGAATCTCAAAAAGTGCAGTTTTATGCTTGATCATTTGTTGTTCTTGGGCTATATTGTTTCTGCAGATGGTATTCGGGTGGACGAGGATAAGGTTCGTGCTATTCGTGATTGGCCTACACCAACGAAAGTCAGTGAGGTTCGTAGTTTTCATGGCCTTGCCACTTTCTATCATCGTTTTATATGGAATTTTAGCACTATTATGGCTCCAATTACGAAATGTATGAAGAAAGGGAAGTTTCTTTGGAATGATGAGGCGACAGCTAGTTTTGCTTTGATCAAGGAGAAATTGTCTAGTGCACCTTTGCTTGTTCTTCCCGATTTTTCTAAACCCTTCGAATTGGAGACGGATGCTTCGGTGGTTGGTATAGGGGCTGTTTTGCTTCAAGGCAAGAAACCGGTTGCTTTCATGAGTCAGAAGTTGGAGGAAGCTAAGCGAAATCTTATGTTGATTACTCCTGCGGAGGAGGCCAATCCGGAGCGACACAACATTTTTCGCACCAAGGGGAAGGTCATTGATTTTGTGGCTATGATCATTGTTGATAGTGGGAGCAGTGAAAACCTAGTGGCTCGTGGTTTGGTAGAGAAATTGAAGCTCAAGGTACGCAAGCATCCTACTCCTTATTCTGTGGGGTGGATTAACAACGTTGGCACCATTAAGGTACATGAGCAATGCCTTATTCCTCTTTCTATTGGTAGCTATAAGGATGATGTTTTATGTGATATAGTAGATATGTCTGCATGCCATTTACTGTTGGGTAGACCTTGGCAATATGATCTTGGTGTTGTGTATAATGGCCGGGAGAATTTTATTCGTTTTGCGAAAGATGGGGTGCGTTTTCATTTACATGCTTTGAAAAGTGGTTCTAGTGGTAAACCAAAGATGAAACCTATTGTCTCTTTGTGTACTGCCAATGAGTTTGTTGAGGATATTATGGATGCTCCTTTTGTGTTTGCGGTGGTACAAAAGGGAGTATTGGGACAGGTTAGTTTGGTCCCTACATCTTTGCAGTCTTTGTTAGATGAGTTTCGTGATGTTATGCCTGACGAGCTTCCTGCAGGATTACATCCCTTGCGTAATATACAACATAACATTGACTTGGTGCCAGGTGCTTCTTTACCTAATCTCCCACATTAGAGGATGAGTCCCGCAGAACATGAGATTTTGCATGAACAGGTGGAAGATTTATTGAAGAAGGGTTATATACAGGAGAGTATGAGCCCATGTGCAGTCCCGGCTCTCCTTGTTTTTAAGAAGGATGGTACTTGGCGGATGTGCGTGGATAGTAGAGCAATTAACAAAATCACTGTTAAGTACAGGTTTTCGATTCCTCGTTTGGATGACATGCTGGATATGCTGAGGGGTTCCAAGGTGTTCTCCAAGATTGATTTGAAGAGTGGCTATCATAAAGTTCGTGTTAGACTGGGGGACGAGTGGAAGACTGGCTTCAAGACCAAAGAAGGCTTATATGAGTGGTTGGTGATGCCATTCGGGTTGTCAAATGCTCCTAGTACTTTTATGAGATTGATGCATCAAGTGTTGAAACCTTACAATGGTAAATTTTTGGTGGTTTACTTTGATGATATTTTGATATATAGCAGGTCGGAGGAGGAGCATATTGAGCATCTGCGGGCGGTCCTACAAACCTTGAGGGACAATGAATTGTATGTGAATCTCAAAAAGTGCAGTTTTATGCTTGATCATTTGTTGTTCTTGGGCTATATTTTTTCTGCAGATGGTATTCGGGTGGACGAGGATAAGGTTCGTGCTATTCGTGATTGGCCTACACCAACGAAAGTCAGTGAGGTTCGTAGTTTTCATGGCCTTGCCACTTTCTATCATCGTTTTATATGGAATATTAGCACTATTATGGCTCCAATTACGAAATGTATGAAGAAAGGGAAGTTTCTTTGGAATGATGAGGCGACAGATTTGTTCAGAAGTGTATGGTTTGTCAGATCAACAAGGGACAGTCTCAAAATACGGGCTTGTATACCCCTCTGCCTATTCCGGATGGACCTTGGGAGGATATTTCCATGGATTTTGTGCTTGGGTTTTCGAGGACGCAATGTGCCAATGACTCTGTTTTTGTGGTGGTAGATCGTTTCTCGAAGATGCCTCATTTTATCCCTTGTCGAAAAACTCATGATGCTTCTCACATCGCGGGTTTGTTCTTTAAGAAGGTTGTCCATCTACATGGGGTCCTGAAGTCTATTACATCCGACCGTGATACTAAGTTCCTTAGTCATTTTTGGTGTACTTTGTGGCGTATTTTTCAGACAGACTTGCAGTTTAGCAGTTCTTTTCATCCGCAGACAGATGGCCAGACGGAGGTGGTAAATAGGACCATGGGTTCTATGATTCGTTGTTTATGTGGTGAGTATCCGAAGAAGTGGGATTTGGCCCTATTAACTGTTGTGAATATTGGCCCTCTACACCCAAACAAACCACAAGAATAATAATCGCACACAAACAAAGCACAAGAAATCAGAAAACACAGAAAATACACAAGAAATTGTTAACCCAGTTGACCAATTTGATTGGCTACGTCTGGGGGCACTACCAAGCTAGGATCTTGCACTATGTATGTAGAATTTTGTGTTACAATGAGTCTAGGGGCGGAATACAACTTAAATATATATTAGGGGAACAAACCTAACCCTAGATGGACAAGGGAACCCGAAAATAAGTCAAAAAAGAGTCCAGATTTTCTTCCACCCGACACATGGGCGGTCGCCCAAGTGCCCATGGGCGGTCGCCTAAGCCAAGAATTCCTCCGAACCAAAACCTCTGTACACATGCGCGGTCGCCCATGACCCCCTTGTGAATGTGTGCCCAAATTCTTTTGTTTATTGGAATTCACGCGAGTTTGAAGACATCCGAGTTATTTGAAAAACGGAGTCGCCACGCCATTTTGATTACCTCAAAACTTTGAAAAAAAGGTTTTATGGGTTCGGAGGTTAAGTTACCCCTTGGGAAGAACGTTTGGCGTTCACCCAAAGTGCCTTGCCGGAGCAAGTCTCCCTAGATTTCATTAATCGTGTTTGCTTGCGTGCTTTCTTTGTGTGCATGTGTTTGAAAATAAGGGGGGGAATGTCCCAAGTTGTCTTCCGGACGTACAAACCATTTGTTGGTTGTCGCTCGGGATTCCTTGGAATTTATGTATTTGGGATTATGATCCCGTCCTCATCTTATGACTTATGATCATCGCATTTTAAACCTCGGGACCCTCGGGACTTGCGTGATCGAGAGAATGACTCTCTTTTGGGTCAAAGATGAGGTTCTTTAGGAAGGAATGTCCTTAGCCCATCAATCCTACGCTTTAAGACGGTCGAGCTCGTATAGAGGCTTCATACTCATTCTTAAGCGATAATCGGAGATATAGGGTTCAAGGTTATCCTTTTCCTAAAGAAATCATGAACCTTTAATGGAAGGAACGATGCAAAGATGAGAACTTTTACACCGGTCCATTCCAAGGTTGGGGAAAGGGGAAATGCATGATAAAAAAATGACTCTTTAATGAAAAGATGACATTTTGGTTTTAGCAAATGATGCTTTTTGATTTAAAGAAATGATCTTTATGCAAATGATGCATAAAGATTTGATTTTTATGCAAATGATGCATTGAAAAAAGGGGGTTTTGATGCAAAGGATGCATTTTTATTGAAAAAGATTTGATCTTTGTATGCAAATGATGCATAAAGATAACATTTTTATTGGAAAATAGGGATTTTAGGTGCAAAGGATGCACCTTTATGAAAAAGACTACATTTTTATGACAAATGAGGTCTTAATGCATGCAAAGGGGAAAGGGGGTGATAAAGATATGATCTTTATGAATAAATGCCAAGTCCCAAGCAAGATATATGAATGCAATGAGCAAGTATATCAATTAAAATGCAAGGTTAGGGCGTGCGAGGTTACCAATCGTTTCCTTCGCTTCTTCGGACGGAGCTAGGAGGAGAGGTTCTTCTTGGGTCTTCAAGGAGGAGGGAGATGGCTTCTTGAGCTTCTTCTTCGCCTTCTTGAGCCTTCAAGGGTTTTTCTTCACGTCTGGACTGCTATGGAGTGTGTGTGTGTGTGATTGTTTGTGTTGTTCTTGAAATGGGTAGAGGAAGGCTCTATTTATAGGCAGTCTGGATAAGGCTAATGAAGCCGTGCGGCTGCAGGCCCTTTGCAAATGAGGCCGTGCGGTCTTATCCACAATGACTCAGCATTCTAGAACCATGCAAGGTTGCATTATTCTAGAATCTTCTCCCTAATTAAAAAAACGTGTTTTCTTAATTAGGAAGGCTCCTTACACCCTAATTTAAATTTGGACTGTTCCAGACATTTCTAACACTAGGAAAGTCAGGGAATTACCGGAAAACTTACCGAAATGTCGGGAAAATTAACCGGAAGGCATGAGCCAGATTTGGGTACTTACAGAAGCCCCTCGGCAACGTCACTTGCAAGGCGAGTGGGGTTGTCGATAGAAAAGGATCCGATCTGGCGAATGCCGAGACGGATTGGGTGACCAAGGTGGTCGAGTGGCTGGACCTTTTGGAAGGCTACCTACGTATCCCGGAGGAATCAAGCCAGGCCGTAGTTCGGAATTAGGATCCGCTGGGAAGGAAGAAGAGAAACCTGGTCTCTTGCCGGGAAAAGAAGAGAAAATGACCTAGGAGGTCAAGCAATTGATCCTACCGGGGACATGCTAGGAGTGACCCGGGTGGTCGAATTTTTGAGCTTTTATGAGGGGGCGCTTTATCACTGAGGAGTGACAAAGAAACAGGGTGACCAAAGTGGTCGAATGGCTGAACCTTTTATAAAAGGCTACCTACGTATCCCGGAGGAATCAAGCCTTGATCGTAGTTCAAGCATCACTAGATAGTTAGGAACGATGTCTAGGATCCTTGAGATTTTGACAATTCGGAGGCTGTCACCTGATGAAGCTAGAGCTTATGGCGCTATCTCTTTATGACGGAGATAGAGGTAACTTAAGTTGGGAAACTTGAGCGGACGTCACTATTCGCGGATAGTGGTAGCACAAGTTGGGCATACGTCACTATTCGCGGATAGTGGTAGCACAATTTGAAATGACTTGGGCATTCGTCACTATTCGCGGATAGTGGTAGCACAAGTTGGAATGACTTGGGCATACTTCACTATTCGCGGATAGAGGTAGCACAATTTGGAATGACTTGGGCATACTTCACTATTCGCGGATAGAGGTAGCTTAAGTTGGAATGACTTGGGCATACTTCACTATTCGCGGATAGAGGTAGCACAATTTGAAATGACTTGGGCATACGTCACTATTCGCGGATAGTGGTAGCACAAGTTGGAATGACTTGGGCATACTTCACTATTCGCGGATAGAGGTAGCACAAGTTGGAATGACTTGGGCATACTTCACTATTCGCGGATAGGGGTAGCACAAGTTGGAATGACTTGGGCATACTTCACTATTCGCGGATAGAGGTAGCACAAGTTGAAATGACTTGGGCATACTTCACTATTCGCGGATAGAGGTAGCACAAGTTTAGAGTTCTGACAATTCGGAGGTTGTCACCTAGTGTTATCCCGTTATAACGGAGTTAACGGAGGCGACCGGGAATAAAGCTTGATTGCTAAAGAGATAAGGGATATTTTCTGAAAAGATGTTATCTTGGTTAAAAGATAACGGAAATTGCATGCCCAAGTGGAAGGTCCAGGGGCAGGATTGTAATTTACGCTCAGAGCGAATGAAGCCGCCGGCATGAGATGGAGAAAAGAAGCCGTACGGCTAGAAGCCTGTTTTTTCCAGATTATTTAAAATCAGGTTTTGAACGGGCATTGGGCACTTGTTGCCGCCCAAGAACGCAGAGAGAGAGAGAATTTCGAAATTCTTCAACCCTTTTGCTTCCCTTTGATTTGAAATGGATCCGGAGGGCAATCCCATACCAAGGCAAGCAAGGAGAAACATCTCGGCGGCCGCGAGAAGGAGGAGGAAGGAGCTCGTGAGGACGGAGAGGAAGTATGACTTCCTTACGCCTCCATCGGAGCTTTATCCGGGGAGAAGGGAGCACAAATCAATGAACCCGCGATCAGTTGGGGTAAGCATTCTCATTTTGCTCAAATCCGATGATTTTGCTTGATTTTTGAATGATTTAGGGCTTGACCCGAATTCTAGGATTTTGAATGATTTTTTTGAATGATTTTGAGATGCATGAACAACCTATGAGGCTAAGAATATGCATGTGCAATTTTTTTTGACAGAAATTATGAGAATGACTCACTTTTTTTTCTCGCAAAATGAAATAAGAATTTTTTCAAAATATGAGACGGAGTTCTTGCCTTGTGCTAGAACTAGGTCAAAATTCTGATTTTCAATGAGAAAACATGATTTTGGAAGATGAAAATGATTCATGCATGCCATTTTTTGAAAAATAATGCTTATGTGCGAAAAATTATGATTTTGTGCTTTAGGAAAGCAATGACGCGTTTCAAGTGATGAAAGACACGTTTTTTATGCAAAAGTTATGCTAGAAAAACTTTTATGAATGCTTTTCTTTTGAAAATATGTGCACTTTTGAATATATGCATGCTTTTGAAATGATATGAAGGGCGACGCTTCTTTTGATGTGCTTGTCTACGAGGAGAACAAGTCTAGAGGACCGTCGGAGATAGCGGTCAAGCTTTGGCGAGAGGATGCCGGATTTTGAGAAGGATGGGGTGAATCCCAAGCGGTGGTGAGGGCTACCGGCCCTGGATGCATTTGTAGAGGCTATCGGCGGGGTGTCCACATCACCTCGAAGAAGCAAGGGCTTAGTCCGAGGCCCTTTCGAGTTACGGTGGGGCGGTACTCATAGCTTTCACCCAGTGAGCCGGAGAGGCGCGGTGACTCACTGCCCGATTTTGCGCTATTACGGGCTTACGGTTCACCGGGAGGCCCGTGACTTGGAGGGACCACATCACGGCGGAGGAGTTCCGAGGCTTTGGTAGGGTTTGAGCTGATTCCCAGTGGGGATGGAGACACGGAATGTCGAGGTGGCGGTTCGGACTAGCATACGAGAATTTTCTTGCTAATGATGTGGCCCTTGGTAGCTAGAAGCATTCATATGGTTGATGCTATCGATCACCATCTTTGCCAGTGCAGGACGATAGCTATGACTTGCCTCCTCGACTCTCTGGAGGATGTTGATGGGATAGGGACGGTCTCTTGGGGAGAGGCCGGATTGGCGGAGTTGTACTTCTCGTTGGACATGTACGGTCGGAACAAAGGCTGCTTCGATGGGGCTTTTCTTTTGCCCTTGAGGTAGTCTCCTTTTTTTCTTTTCTTTTCTCTTTTCTGTCTTGAGACTTTTATAAGAGAGAAAATGACCTTTTGATTTTTGAACATGCGAGGCTGGTTTTGCGAGGTGATCGGGTTCTTCCACTTGGAACCCGGCCAGTGATGTCACCATCTTCCTGCTATGGTTATTTGGAGGAGATGCGAGAGATAAATTCACGGGAAGACCCGGATTACCTTCGATTACAAAATGGTGAGGCCGGTCATCAACGGGGATGGGCACGATGGAGTGGACTTCTACCCTGGGGCGGTATCCGAGAGATCTTCTTTGGGAGATGCTATAGAGGTGACGAGGCGAGAGGAGGTGGCTTACGGGCGACATGTGATGTCATCTACTTGGGGGACCGCTTCTCGAGACGGCATGGTCATGTTCCCCACTAGATGCCATTACTCCTTCGACCCTCCGGCACGGATGCTGCGGCCCGAGGCGGCGGTGGATGAGATTGAGAGGTACCGAGCGGGCGTAGGCTGCAGAGGAGTATTTTGACATGGACACCCCCTACTGTGTTTGTGGAGCGGCGCTGAGGACGCCACGAAGCTAGTGAAGGCTGGCGGTCACTCGGGGATATGGGGAGGATGAGCCTCTTGACCCGCCGATCCCTCCTGCGCATCTGTCCTACGTGGTCCATGGAGTGCCGAGGAGGATGAGGATACTGTCCACGATGCTAGGGAGCCCCGGTACACCTTGCCGCTGATAGCACGTAAGTGTACTCTTAGGGTCTTATTCCCTTTTTAGCTTTCGGATTTTACGCTTTTGCAATTTTACGAGATTTTACGAGATTTTTCTCTTCTCTTTTTTTTTTTTTTTCGGGTTCCGGCTCGCACTTACGATAGGTGGTCGGGCGAGAATAGGGGCTGGAAGGACATGTGCCGGTCTCTTCGAGGAAGGCGCTGCGCTTGAAGGCGGCGGATGCGCGGGAGCACAGGCGCAAGAGACGGCACGTCGGGGGCACGGCGTCTACCTCGTCGGCCTCGGAGTACTCTTCCGGTGCCATGCCTCGGGGGCGGGGACCCAACGCCGACATTCGGAGCGGTGGGCCGAGTACGGGCACGATAATGTCCATTTGTCGACTTGAGCGACCGGGAGGACTTGATGAGGGAGGCTAGCATTTATGGTGAGCGGCGATGAGGAGGAAGAAGAATCGGAGGCCTAAGAGGTCTCTAGAATAGATTTGGAACAAAAACAAACAATGAACAATTTTTATGCACACTTTGTTTATTTTTTGCTTTATTTGGGCGCCGATGGGGCGAAAACATTGTATTTATGTTTTATTTACTTTTCTAATTTATGCTTTCTCAATTTGCATATTATCTGAGCCTTGGGGCAACTTTTTTGCTTGTAATTGGGGCTGAAACTGGGCCAAAATGATTTATAATGATGTATGAATGCTTGGATGGCTTCTGGATATGTTTTTGTACAGGTTTTGGTTGAAAAAGTGGGGTGAAAACTCCCTTGGGCAGCAACTTTGGTTCTTTCGAAATTTCTGCGAGAGAGCTAATGTAGCCGTGCGGCATGGCCTTGAGGGCAAATGTAGCCGTGCGGCTAACGATTCTGCGAGCCGGTTATTTTACGAATAAAAGCAAGGCTTGGCCATTTCATTTCATTTTCACTCTAGACTTGTCCCAATTGTTCCCGAGCATATTTTGGACCTAAAAGCACCATCTTTGATCACTTTGGGATGGAGAAGCTCGTTAGATTGCAAAGGGGGAAACGAGACCATTTTCTATCCGGTCTTCAATCTTGGGCGAGATATAACTTCCAAAATCACAAGGGGCTGCTTGATTCTTCCTTCAAGATCAAGTCTTTATGGCATTTGAGGGATCTCCCGCCCGATTGGGATACTGTTGAGAGCCGCGGCAAAGTTCTGCAGGACGTCAGGAGACATGTTTCTTGCTTTTCTTACAACGAAATCGTCCCAACGCACGAAGACTTGAGCCTTGATTGGGAGTCCCGAGGCGAGGCTATATCTATTCCGCTGATCGGAGACGTGCCGGTGACGGTAAAGCTTGCATCTTTTGCGAGATTCCTTTGGGAGAGGTGAGAGGATGATGGTAGCCCGGATAGGATTGATCTTTACGATATCCCGGGCGGAGTTTGGGTCTCCGAGATATGGCTGCGACCACGGTGGCTATGGATGCTTTCATTCTCTGCGTATTCTCTATTTTGTTCCTTTCTTGAGTCCGTGGGGATGCGTCATAGTGGTCTCTTGGACATGGTCGAGGCTGCGGGTGGGAAGGATATTGTCCGTGGTTTTGGGAGAGACATTTCATGGGATTGATAGGATGGCTCGGGAGACCGTTTCATGAGGTCCAGGAGTCAGGCTATGTTGACTCTGTGGCTGCGGGGAGAGGCTCGGGGCTTTGCACGGGGCTTTGCCGACTCGGTGCCCTTGGGTGATTTCTCGGAGAGGTGCACCTAGGCGGCGAACGGGGTAGGCGGGAGGCGATGATGGCTAGGCTATCCACTTCGGACATCCGTTGGTGGATACCACATTGGAGGTTGCGGAACCAGAGGATATTTCGGGAGTCTTATGCTTTGTGAGGGTTCCGAGTTACCAGTGGTCGTCCTTCTACATACCTGCTTGGTATCCCGGGCGGTTTGGGGCTTTACGGGAGCCATTGAGTGATTGGGAGGACATCCGGACCATGGAGGTGGTGTCATTGGATATGAGAGATCCGGCCCGGCTTCTCTTTCTTCTCGAGGGCTTGGACACATCTTGCTTTCCCACCCGGGGCTATCTTCGGGAGCGGGAAGAGCACCATCTTGACCCTTTGTCTACTTGGGTAGTACGAGAGGGAGATGGGAACGACTCGAGCTATCTTGGAGGATAGACGTCGAGCTTTATTGGGAGGCGGCGTGACTCGAGTAGGACTACGAGGGAGGCGAGGCTAAGGCGAGTTGCCATAACCAATCGGGTGACTTGGTCGGGGATATGGAGGCTCGGTACAAGAGATTGTCCGAGGTTGCTCCTTTGGCCCGAGGCTCGAGAGGGAGGAGGTGCGGACTCGTGCTCGGATAGAGAGCGCTCATTGACACGGGGTTGGTAGAGGCTCCGGTGAGGATACCGGAGGTCGGGATGAGGGATACCGAGCATTATTGAGAAGAAAAGGAAGAAGACTCGACGAGGCCGAGGAAAAGGGAAGAAGGCGAAGAAGACTCGGCGAATGATGACCGACAAGTCTTTTCTCGAGATCCTCTTATTGCCATTTTGCAAACACATTAGTTTATTTAGGCATTTTATTGTATTTTAGATCTTTTTAGCGAGGTTAGCGAGTTAAGAGGTAGACCGTGCTTGAACTCATCAAGAAGTTTTTAACTTGTAATGAACAAGAAATATTATTTTAGAAATTAATCAAGACACATTTCATGGAAATTCAAATGTCTTTATTGATTGGGACCCGCTTTATGGAAAACCCGAAATGCCCTTTACTATTTAGGACACACTTCATGGAAGCTTAATCGTCCTTTTTATTATTTAGGACACATTTCATGGAAACTTAATCGTCCTTTTTATTGCTTAGACCGAACCATATATGGTGCCTACGTTCCCCTTTTACAAGAAAGGCTAAGGGGCTCGGGTCTTCGTAGTTCATTACGGTGAACTAATAATTTTTCATGTGCGGCCACTGTCTTTTGCCTAGACCGCCCTTTTTGGGGTTTTCGGCCTAGTTGGGCATTACTCTTTTGCACTTTTTTTCTTTTTTTTTTTTATATGTGCGGCCCATTTGTCTTTTGCCTAGGCTTGCCCTTTTTGGGGTCTTCGACCTAGTGGGCATTACTCTTTTTGCACTCTTTTTTTTTCTTCTTTTTTTATTATTTTTTTTATATTTTTTTTTATCGAGACATAGTATCTTCGGAGTTTATCACCATTGGCCCGGTGGACAAAGGGATTGCCATCCAAGTGCGCAAGCTTCATTGCTCCTCACGACGGTATTTTACGCACCACATAAGGGCCGATCCGGACGGGTTCCCATTTTCCCGGGGTTGTCTGCGGTAGGGGCTTTACTTTCGGCACTAAGTCGCCCTCTTTGATGTCTACGGCCTTGACCTTTTTATCAAACGCTCGGCCATTCGCCTTTGGTAGGCTCGGGTGTGTTCCATGGCTTTTAGCCTTCTCTCGTCAAGCGGGGCTAACTCATCATGCCGGCTGCATGCAACCATTCCACTTCATTGACACTTTGTTTTCCAGGAGGACCCTTAATGACGGGATTTCCAACTCCACCGGTAACACTTGCTTCCATCCCGTAAGTTAGGGCAAAAGGAGTTTCTCCTGTGGTGCATTACGACAGACGTTACGTAGCCCCCGAGTGCTAGGTGCGGCTTTTCGGGCCAATCACGACCACGGGTGGCCATCTTCCGGATGATCCGCTCGAGTGTCTTATTAGCGGCTTCCATGGCTCCATTGGTTTGAGGTGCATGCGGGGACGACTTGTGGCGAGTAACTTTGAATTCGACGGCGAGTCTATCGCGATCTCCTTGAAGTGTGACCCATTATCGAAATGATCTCGTTGGGCACCCCATATCTGCACATTATGTTTTCTTTGATGAAGCTGGGCCACTTTTGGAAGTGAGGACCTTGTAGGACTTGGCCTCTACCCACTTGGTGAAGTAGTCGATGGCTACCAAAACGAACTCGTGCCCATTGCTTCTGCCGGGGATATTTTCCCTATCACGTCAATGCCCCAAGTTGCAAACGGCCAAGGAGTCGTCATGCGGTACGGAGTCATGAGGTGGGAGATGGTTGAGGTTGGCAAACCGGCGGCATTTGTCGCGAGTTCGGACGTCTTGAACGCGGTCTGTTTCCATGGAGATCCGGTAGTAACCCATTCGAGGATCACTTGCATCGGGGCTCGCATTCATGTGAGGACCGCGAGGACCATTGTGGACTTCGGTCATCAACTCTACGGCTCTTTCTTGAGTGACACATAAGAGGAGTGGTCCTTGATACCGCTTCTTGTATAGGTTGCCTCCTAGAATGACATGCGAGAAGCCAACCTTTTCGGGGCTTGCAAGCTTTTGGCTCGACTCCTTCTTTTGGTCTACCTTCTTCGTCTACGAAAGGCGACTCTCCGTCTTTGAGAAATTGGTAAATCTGATTATACCAAGGTTCCTTTATAGGCTCGGGTCCCAGGTCCATTTCACAACGAAAGTGGGGCTTCTCTTCTACCCACTCTGAAGGGCTTTATGGCTTTTCCCTCGGGGATCTCTACCAATGAGGCTAGAGTAGCTAGAGCATCTGCGAATCTGTTCTTTTCCCTCGGCGAGTAGTGGAAAGTCACTTCTCGGAAGCTGTCCGATCCAACTCCTCCATATGGGCATGATACCGTTGCGGATTAGGGTCTGATCTTCCACTTGTTGGAGACTTGGTTGATGATCGAGTGAGTCTCAGTAAACTTGAGCTCCTTGACATTTCTTTCTAAGGCGGCCTCCAAACCGGCAATGCGGGCTTCATACTCGGCGGCATTGTTCGTGGCGGGAAAGTTCAACTTGAGGGCTATGGGGGTATGCTCATCTTTCGGATCGACCAATAGCATTCCTACACCATTTCCTCTTTTGTTAGCGGCTCAGTCAAAGAACAAGCTGCCATCTATTTTCGGGCTCAGCTGCAAAGATCCCTTCATCTGGAAATTGGGGTTCGGGCCCTCTGTCTTCATTCTTTGGGGAAGTTCGCCGGGTGATTTGACAATGCTTGACCCTTGATGGCCTTTTCGGTCACATAGTTGATGTCATATTACGCCAAGAAGAAGGACCACTTCGCTAGACGCATCGATAGGGAAGGCTTGTCAAAGATGTACTTGATGGGGTCCATTTTCGAGACCAAGTTCACGGGGTGGGCTTGCATATAATGCTTGACTTGCCGACTACCCGGACCAGTCCTGCACAAGTCTTTTCACACGGCGAGTAATTGAGCTCACTCCCTTGTAGCTTCCAGTGACAAAGTAAATGGCATTTTCTACCCGAGAGTCTTTCTTCTCTTGAGCAAGCATAGCCCCAACTGCCGTGTACGTGACGGTGAGATAGAGCAGAAGAGGCTTCTGTCTATGTGGGGGCATAGTACGGGGGATGTACTAAGTATGCCTTGATCTGGTCAAAGGCATCTTGGCATTCTTCGGTCCATTACGTGTCCACATTCTTCTTCATGAGCTTGAAGATGGGCTCGCACATAGTAGTCATTGATTGTGAAAGCGGCTAATGTCTTGCAATTTACCCATGAAGCTTTTGACTTACATGCAGGTTTGAGGTGGCCTCATATCCATGATAGCTTTGATCTTTCGGGGTCAACTTCTATACCTCGCTCCGTGACCATGTACCCGAGCACTTTTCCCCTTGTCACTCCGAAGGTGCATTTGGCGGGGTTTAGTCTCATGGAATGCTTTGTCTCGGCCTCTCAAAGAATTTTCGTAGGTCAACAAAGTGCTGCCCACCTTCTCCTTTGGAGTGGATTATCATGTCGTCTACGTAGACCTCAATCTCCTTGTGGATCATGTCATGAAAAAGTGCGGTCGCTGCCCTTTGGTAAGTAGCCCCGACATTCTTGAGCCCGAATGGCATTACTGTATAACAGTAGGTTCCCCACGGTGTGGTAAAGGCTGTCTTTTCTTGGTCTTCCTCGGCCATCTTGATCTGGTTGTAGCCTGCAAAACCATCAACGAAGGATTTGACTTCGTAGTTGGCGATGGAGTCCACCGGGATGTCTATGTTTGGCAGAAGGGTAGTCGTCTTTGGGGCTGGCCTTGTTCAGATCTCGGAAATCCACACAGCAGCGCACCTTCCCATTGGCCTTGGTTACGGTCACGATGTTGGACAACCATGTCGGGTATTCAATAACTCTGATGAATCCTACCCGCAGTAGCTTCTCAATTTCTTCTTTGACCTGTAGAGACCATTCCGGCTTGATCTTTCTCAGTTTCTGCTTTACTGGCTTGGCATCTGGTGCTAGAGGGATTCTGTGTTCTACTATCGAACTGTCTAGCCCCGGCATATCTTTGTATGACCATGCAAACACGTCGACGTATTCTCTGAGCAGCTCGATTAGTCTGTCCCTTTCAACCCCCTGGAAGAAGCTTCCAATCTGTGTCTCTTTAGGTTCCTCAATAGTACCCAAGTTCACACTTATCAAAATCTCCTCGGCAGCTTGGGCCCGGTTTTCCTCTTTTTCTGAAACCTGCTTAAAGATTTCTTTAATGTATTGTTCGTTTAGTGTGTTTGCATCTTGTTCAAATGATTCATTATTAACTGTTGTTAAGTTTTGAGTTAATTTATCATTTGTTAAGTTGGCAATAAGAGGATAATCAGAAAGATTTGTCATTTCATTCAAGATAAGGGGAAAGATGACATCGATTACATTTTCATAATCCTCAGGCGTGAGGCCTTCGGATGACTCTGAGGACTGGAATTCGAAGATTCCTGACTCAACTGAAAAGACAACATAGACTCTGGACCCTACACTACTTATTGACTCGAGGGGAACTTGACAAGGGTTGGACCGGGATCTCACTCCTTCTTGCTGTTGCCCTGGGGAGTAGCAGTCTTGCCAGCGTTGTTCAGAAAGTTGGAGACTCTGAACTGATCAAAAGCTTGCCGGAAATCATTAACAGGCCGGTACTGTGGAAAGATGGTGAGAGGAACTAAAGTAACTTGTTGCAATCTTTCAGCTAGCTCTTCCGTAGCGACTGGACTCATTGACTGAAGGGTCTGGCTCATCTTATCAATGCACTGCTGATAACTCATTTTCTCTTTACTGATCTTGGACACCACGACCTTGTCAGTGTAGCCAATAGAAGGGTTGGCCTGGATAATGCTGATGAAGTCTTCTTCAGAGGGGGTCTTAATTCTTCCTTGACTGGCTACGTATTCAATAGGCTTTCTGTGTTCTGCTTCTAGATCTGCTAGCTTCTCATTGAACTTTACGATGGCCACAAATTCAGCACTTTCTGCTTCAAGAGGATCACTGTACACGGGGGTATCAGGCTGGACTGTGCTTGGGGTGACGGGTTCCTTGACAGGTTCCTTGGCATAACTGACATAGTAGTCGAACTTGCCTGAAGGCTCTCCTAAAGTTCCTACGCTCTTGTCCCCAGCTTCATATCTTTCCTTAAGCTTCTGCTGTGTGGACTTTCTCTTCTTCTTCTTCCTTGAAGGAGCGTCCTCATTGATCCATTCTTGATACTCATACTCGAGGCAGTCTTCGCAATCACATACATCATACCAGATGTGAGGCTTGGGTTGAACTGGGATAGCCCCTCCCATTGCTTGGTCATTACCGTGGTGGATTACCATGTTGGCCATTTTGACACTGAAAAGCTGACAAAACTGAGGATTCTGGCGAACTGTCTGAGGATTCTGCGCTAACAAGTCGCTGACCCGGTGTTCTCACCCACTTCTTTCTCGCTGCGGGAAAGGGATAGGAAAGGTTTAGACTCGGGGTAGGTGTTTAGGCTGAAGGCTCAGGCAATATGCAAATTAGAATCTTCAAGTTTACTTAAAACAGTGTCTTTTATTAATATCTATTTGGTTGGAAAAGGGGTTCTGCCCTTCTTTTTTCACAACTACTCTAGATCCTGGATCAGTGGGTTCCGTCACTACGTCTATAAGCCCCTCGTATTCCACCTGTATTTCGACCTCCCAGGGTGGACAGCCCCGGGCGAGGGTCCTATAGGGCACGCGGATCCCACCGACCGAGAGTAAAGAACGCTCCTATCGGGTCTAGCGGGTCATAGGACCTTTCAACGCACGAGCGATGCGGATTATAGTCAAGGCAATACCGGGAAAGTCTCGTCTCTCTGCCTTGACGGATCTTTGACAGAGTTTCGCTTGAGCGAATGACGGTTTTTGACTTTCGGTAATGTCCGAGAATATAATAGGCATGGGTCGGGCGGCAAAAGCCGGATGACACAGTGTCACATTGAACTTCGTTGCATACGCAGTGCGCGAGTCGGAATCGAAGTCAATGCTGGTCAAGATCTTGCCAATTTTTCCTTGTCGGAATTTTGGCAGAGCTTCGCTTGAGCGAAAGATCTTTTATTTTGGCAAAGACTTGGTCTTGACTCTTACGCATTTCATGCAGGTCAAGGTCAATAGTCAATGTCGGAGTTGAGATCTCGCCAATTTTTCCTTGTGATTCAATGAATTTCGCTTGGCGAAAATCTTGGTTTCAGATTATGAGCTAAGGCTTGACCTTTACGTGGGTATGCAACTGGGCTATATGACACGGACTAGACCAAAAACCAACCAAAAGTCACGGATTTTTGAAACGTGTGACACGGACTGTGCATTGGTCGACACTGGCTGCCATGGGGAGGTTGGGATGATTCCGTGCGCGCCCGGGAGCATCGTAAGGCTGTCCGTGACTGCAGCTGGAACCACCCTCGGGTTTGAAGGACGTGCGTGCAAAAGTGTACAGGATATATCAGGTGCGCGTAGTGTGCGGTCTCCTAAAAATGTTCCTTTTTGAGTTAAAACAGAGATTTTCATAAATGTGTTTTAAAGGAATGATTTTCGGGACGGGGGAAAATGCAACACATAAGCACGTAAATTTTCTGGGAGCCCCAGTCAGTCATGGAGCTGAATAGCCCCAAGCTGCTAGGACTGCCAGATTAACCATGATTTTTCCTGGTGGAATTGCCACTGAGGTCGTATGGTCAGAATCCTATGAGGATTAGCCGTACGACTGCATGGATCAATTTTCCAGGTTCCACTCCTTTTGCTATTTTTCGGGTTATTTCCCGTTTCAAAGTATGCACAGATTCCAAGATGCAAATGATGCAATGCATGGTAAAAGAAAGCAAGCACGATTAATGAAATCGGCGATGGGAGTCTAACCCGCTCAAAGGGAAAAGCTTTTTGTATTTTTTTTTTTCAAAATTTTTTTTTTTTTCAAAAAAGGATACTGGTACGTGGGATTGTTAAACCACCTTGTTATCCCAAGCCCCGGGTTAGGGAGCGATACAGGAAGGGTAAGTGGGGTCCACCTATATACCAAGTATCGACTTTTGTTTTGAAAATAAAGCTTTTCTCCTTTGGGATGATCCCCAGCGGAGTCGCCAAACTGTGAATGTGTGCCCAAATTCTTTTGTTTATTGGAATTCACGCGAGTTTGAAGACATCCGAGTTATTTGAAAAACGGAGTCGCCACGCCATTTTGATTACCTCAAAACTTTGAAAAAAAGGTTTTATGGGTTCGGAGGTTAAGTTACCCCTTGGGAAGAACGTTTGGCGTTCACCCAAAGTGCCTTGCCGGAGCAAGTCTCCCTAGATTTCATTAATCGTGTTTGCTTGCGTGCTTTCTTTGTGTGCATGTGTTTGAAAATAAGGGGGGGAATGTCCCAAGTTGTCTTCCGGACGTACAAACCATTTGTTGGTTGTCGCTCGGGATTCCTTGGAATTTATGTATTTGGGATTATGATCCCGTCCTCATCTTATGACTTATGATCATCGCATTTTAAACCTCGGGACCCTCGGGACTTGCGTGATCGAGAGAATGACTCTCTTTTGGGTCAAAGATGAGGTTCTTTAGGAAGGAATGTCCTTAGCCCATCAATCCTACGCTTTAAGACGGTCGAGCTCGTATAGAGGCTTCATACTCATTCTTAAGCGATAATCGGAGATATAGGGTTCAAGGTTATCATTTTCCTAAAGAAATCATGAACCTTTAATGGAAGGAACGATGCAAAGATGAGAACTTTTACACCGGTCCATTCCAAGGTTGGGGAAAGGGGGAAATGCATGATAAAAAAATGACTCTTTAATGAAAAGATGACATTTTGGTTTTAGCAAATGATGCTTTTTGATTTAAAGAAATGATCTTTATGCAAATGATGCATAAAGATTTGATTTTTATGCAAATGATGCATTGAAAAAGGGGTTTTGATGCAAAGGATGCATTTTTATTGAAAAAGATTTGATCTTTGTATGCAAATGATGCATAAAGATAACATTTTTATTGGAAAATAGGGATTTTAGGTGCAAAGGATGCACCTTTATGAAAAAGACTACATTTTTATGACAAATGAGGTCTTAATGCATGCAAAGGGGAAAGGGGGTGATAAAGATATGATCTTTATGAATAAATGCCAAGTCCCAAGCAAGATATATGAATGCAATGAGCAAGTATATCAATTAAAATGCAAGGTTAGGGCGTGCGAGGTTACCAATCGTTTCCTTCGCTTCTTCGGACGGAGCTAGGAGGAGAGGTTCTTCTTGGGTCTTCAAGGAGGAGGGAGATGGCTTCTTGAGCTTCTTCTTCGCCTTCTTGAGCCTTCAAGGGTTTTTCTTCACGTCTGGACTGCTATGGAGTGTGTGTGTGTGATTGTTTGTGTTGTTCTTGAAATGGGTAGAGGAAGGCTCTATTTATAGGCAGTCTGGATAAGGCTAATGAAGCCGTGCGGCTGCAGGCCCTTTGCAAATGAGGCCGTGCGGTCTTATCCACAATGACTCAGCATTCTAGAACCATGCAAGGTGGCATTATTCTAGAAGCTTCTCCCTAATTAAGAAAAACGTGTTTTCTTAATTAGGAAGGCTCCTTACAGCCCTAATTTAAATTTGGACTGTTCCAGGACATTTCCGGAACACTAGGAAAGTCCGGGGAATTACCGGAAAACTTACCGAAATGTCGGGAAAATTAACCGGAAGGCATGAGCCAGATTTGGGTACTTACACCCCTGCGCGGCCGCCCACAGCAAAGATCAACAAACGGTGAACCTACTGTATAACTGGGCGGTCGCCCATCATCACCCCGGCGGTCGCCCATGACGACAGAGCCCTCGACGAATTTTCTCCCTTTTGCTCCGAAGTCTAACCCGGTTGGTCTTCTATCCCAACAATCTCCCACCTAGAGATCAACCATACATATAAGCCCCGTATCCGTTCTTCAACTCATCCTTGGTGTCCTCCTAGTGCTCACCTCGATCATGGTAGTGCTATTCTCCTCTCCTATTCTCCAAGCCCAATTGAAGCTTTGCACAGCTTCAATTTCTCAAGATTCACGACCTTTGTCAACATGTCAGCCGGATTCTCCGATCCCAATATCTTCTCTAGCCCCAAGATCTTCTCCTCCAAGAGATGTCTGATGTAGTGAAACCTCAGTTCAATGTGCTTCGTCCTCGAATGAAACGCCGGATTTCTAGCCAAATGTATTGCACTCTGACTGTCGCTGTAGAGAACGTTACCACTTCGCGTCTTTCCAAGTTCACCCAAGAAGTTCTGCAACCATACCATCTCTTTACTCGCCTCTGTCACTGCCACATATTCTCGCAACGATCGCGCCACGATCTTCTGCAATTTAGAAGCCCAGGAGATTGCCGTACCACCCAATGTGAACACATAACCCGTAGTACTTCTCCTCTTATCAAGATCGCTTGATGCCAAGTCCGCATCAACATAACCCGCTAACACCACTTCCTTGCTCGAGAAACACAGAGCCTTACCAGCAGTACCCTTCAAATAACGTAGGATCCACTTAACCGCTTCCCAATGTTGCTTTCCTGGATTGCCCATAAACCGGCTGACTACTCCCACCGCATGTGCAATGTCCGGCCTTGTACACACCATTGCATACATGAGACTCCCCACTGCTGAAGCATATGGAGTTCTCTCCATCTTGTCACGCTCCTCCTTGCCCTTAGGTGAGTCCTTCTCGGATAGCTTGAAATTCAAACCCAATGGCATCCCTGTTGGCTTCGCCTCTTCCATACAAAACCTTGCCAAGACTTTCTCAACGTCTTTTGCTTGTGAAAGAACCAACTTGCCCGACTCCCTATCCCGGTCAATCCGCATGCCCAAGATTTTTCTGGCCTCTCCCAAATCCTTCATCTCGAACCGTTCAGACAACTGAGTCTTCAATCTGTTTACCTCTCTACTGCTAGAGCCCGCTATTAGCATGTCGTCCACATATAACAGCAAGATAATGTATCCATTGTCCGTGTTCTTGAAGTAGCAACAATGATCCGCCTCACATCTGATAAAATCAATGTCATGCATGAACCCATCAAACTTTCTGTACCACTGCCTAGGAGCTTGTTTAAGGCCATACAAGCTCTTAGTCAATCTGCAAACTAGCTCCTCGCTACCCTTAGACAAGTAACCCTCTGGCTGTACCATATAAATCTCTTCCTCCAAGTCCCCATGAAGAAAGGCTGTCTTCACATCCATCTGTTCAAGCAACAAGTTGTCCGCCACTACTATCCCCAGAACCATTCTTATAGTGGTCATCTTCACAACCGGAGTGAATACTTTGGTGTAGTCAATACCGTACTTTTGCTGAAACCCTTTTACAACCAGTCTTGCCTTGTAACGCTTGCTACCGTCTGCTTCCTCCTTGATCCTGTAAACCCACTTGTTGTGCAGTGCCTTCTTCCCCTTAGGTAGTTCAGTCAACTCCCAAGTTTTGTTGGCCTTCAATGAGTCCATCTCATCATCCATCGCAGCTTTCCACTTATTACAAAGTGCACTACGAACAGCCTCCGCATAACATTCCGGTTCCCATTATCTCAACAAGAAATAATAATTGGATGGAGTATACACGCGTCGGGCGATCCACGCAACTCAGCCGGATCTACACAGCGAATATCCGGTTCCGGAGTACGTGGTTCATCTTCGGTGACCTCCGACCATGGTCATCATGAACCGTTCTGCTCCCACCCGAGTTAGGAATATCCACCTCTACAATTTCCGGTTCCGAACTAGTGTCATCAGATGCCCCCTTTCTGTCCTTGTACAAAACCTGTTCATTGAATACCACATCTCGACTACGAATAATTCTATGATTTTGGTCATCCCAAAACTTGTACCCGAAGTCATCCCCGCCATACCCAATAAATGTACACTTAACAGATTTTGCATCTAATTTAGTTCTCTCAGCAGAATCAACATGAACATAAGAAACGCAGCCAAATATGAGAAGAAAGGACAGATTTACCTGCTTGCCACTCCAAGCTTCCTCTGGAATTCCATTCCCCAATGGTACCGATGGTCCCCGATTGATCAAGAAAGCTGCCGTGTCAACTGCATATGCCCAAAACGTCTTCGGAAGTCCACACTTCAATCTCATACTTCTAGCCCGCTCATTCAATGTTCTGTTCATCCTCTCTGCTACCACGTTGAGTTGAGGTGTCCGCTTTGGATTCTTTTCCATACGAATACCATTCGCAGTACAATATTCCCTAAACTCACCAAGCTCATACTCCCCACCATTGTCTGATCTCAAGCACTTAAGCTTAAGTCCCGTCTGATTCTCCACCAAGGCCCTCCACTTCTTGAACACCTCGAAAGCCTCATCTTTCCCCTTCAAGAAATAAACTCAGACCTTCCTTGTAGAATCGTCAATGAAAGTCATGTAATATGACGCACCACCCGAAGACGTAGGAGATGGCCCCCACAAGTCCGTGTGAACCAATTCCAACTTTGCTTCCCTCAAACCCCTACCTGTCCTCGAGAAATTATTTCTCCCCTGTTTGCCAAACATACAATCCTCGCAGATCCCCACGTTGACTGTCTTCAAACCCGGTAGTAGTCCCTTTGAACAAAGCACCTTCATCCCCGTCTCACTCATGTGACCCAATCGACAGTGCCACAAATCCGTATCACCCTTGGCTGCTGCCACCGCGATACTATCCTTGGTGTTATTCGCCAAATACAAAGTCCCCTCCTTATTACCCCGAGCGATCTCACAATCCTCCTTGGTAATAACCCAGTTCCTGCAGCCGAATGTCACCTTGTAACCTTCTTCGTCCAACTGCCCAACTGAAAGTAGGTTCTTTTTCAAACCCGGAATGTGCCTGACCCCGTTCAGATTTAAGACCTTCCCGTCTGATGCTCCTATTCTGACATCCCCCTTCCCCTTGATTTCCAAAGGCTCGCCATCCGCCAGATAGACCTTACCAAAATCACCGGAAGTGTAATTCTCCATCTCTTCCTTATGCCCGCAAGAGTGGAATGATGCCCCCGAATCCATCACCCATGATTCTAGTGCACTACTAACACTCAAAACCAGTACATCATCACCTTCGACTGTCACATTCACCTGATTGCCCTTACGATTTGGACAATCCCTCTTGAAGTGTCCCAATTCCTTACAATGATAGCATTGAACAGATCCCTTAGCAACCTTTGGTTTGTCTTTGGTCTCACCAGCTTTGCCCTTACCACTCACCACGTTCTCCCTAGATTCGGTTCTCCCTTGTTTGCTAGTACCCGGCTTCCCCTTGCTAGTAGTAGCTAAAGCCGATCCCGAAGCACTCGATGTCCCCAACTTCTTCATGCGATTTTCTTCGGCCAAAAGAAAGTCTTTAACATCATCATACTTCAATTTCTTCTTACCTGCTGAAGCGTTGATCGCTGTCACCGTTCCGCTCCAACTTGCTGGTAAAGAAGCTAGCAACAAACACGCATGAACCTCATCATCGAACTTGATCTCCACCGCTGTCAATGAGTCTATAACATCCATAAACTCATCGATGTGCTTAGCCAAGGATCCTCCCTCTTGCGTCTTGAGACTACCCATCTTACGTATCAAATCAACCTTATTTGCAGCAGATGGAGTTTCAAATCTCTCAGTAAGATAATCCAATAGCTCCTTGGTGGTTGTCGCCTTCTTGGTAGTCTTTGCAATCCACTTTGACAAAGTAGATCTGACCACCCCTAGGGCTTTCCGATCCATGAGTTCCCATTCTTCCTGATCTTCATCTTCCGGTTTGACACCCTTCAGAGGCTTATAGAGATCTTTGTTGTACAAAAGATCCTCAATCTGCATCCTCCAATATCCGTAGTCAGACCCATCAAATTTCTCAACCGCCTGTTTGTCCTTGCCCATTCTTGATTGCTTGGAACAACTCCCTTGATCTTGAAACCAAAAGCTCTGATACCAGTTGTTGTGAATATTGGCCCTCCACACCCAAGCAAACCACAAGAATAATAATCGCACACAAACAAAGCACAAGAAATCAGAAAACACAGAAAAGACACAAGAAATTGTTAACCCAGTTCACCAATTTGATTGGCTACGTCTGGGGGCACTACCAAGCCAGGATCTTGCACTATATATGTAGAATTTTGTGTTACAATGAGTCTAGGGGAGGAATACAACTTAAATATATATTAGGGGAACAAACCTAACCCTAGATGGACAAGGGAACCCGAAAATACGTCAAAAAAGAGTCCAGATTTTCTTCCACCCGACACATGGGCGGTCGCCCAAGTGCCCATGGGCGGTCGCCCAAGCCAAGAATTCCTCCGAACCAAAACCTCTGTACACATGCGCGATCGCCCATGACCCCCTGCGCGGCCGCCCACAGCAAAGATCAACAAACGGTGAACCTGCTGTATAACTGGGCGGTCGCCCATCATCACCTGGGCGGTCGCCCATGACGACAGAGCCCTCGATGAATTTTCTCCCTTTTGCTCCGAAGTCTAACCCGGTTGGTCTTCTATCCCAACATTAACGACTGAATTTGCATTTAACAACATGACGAACCGGACGATGAAGAAGATACCTTTTGAGATTGTGTATCAACGGCCTCCTATGCATACTCTTGACCTGATTCCTTTGCCTAGAGTTCCGGGGTATATTATTGCAGCTGAAAACATGGCGGAGATGATTGATGCGGTTCAGACGGAAGTCAAGAAGAACATTGAAGCTTCAAATGCCAAGTACAAGGAGATTGTGGATAGCGGCGTCGTTTGAAGGTATTTGCTGTTGATGACTTGGTGATGGTTAATTTGCGTACGTAACGGGTTCCTCAAGGTACATATCACAAGCTTCATCCCAAGAAGATTGGGCCTTGTCGGATATTGAAGAAGATCAATGACAATACCTATGTTGTTGATTTGCCCGAGGGATGGAATATTTCTAATACTTTTAATGTTGCGGACTTGGTTGAATTCCACCCTGATGTTCCCCTTTATTTGGATATGGATTCGGGGACGAATCCTTTTGAAGTGGAGGCGAATGATGTCGTAGGTGGGAGCAGCCAAGATGAAAGGAGGGACCTTGCAGCAAACCTGGACAGCGGCCTTGGTGAGTCGTGCGACGCAATCAGACAAGGAGCACGACTCGTGCTTACAAGCACGACTCGTTCCGAAATCCTGCATGAGTGATTTTGGCGTCACGCTTCGTATCACGACTGTAGAAGGAGGGCACGACTCGTGAAGGAGGTCACGAGTCGTGACAGACGCGTTTTCAGAATCTGAATTGTTTCCTTATTCCTGTTTTGACGTTTTATTTTTGGGCTTTTTGTCTTTTCCTTTTTCCAAGTTAATTAGGGTTATGTGGGGAGTATTTAAACTTGTTTTAGTTTCTTAAAAACATTAGTCTCTTTTATCAATTGAATTCAGTTTGCATCTTGCAAAATTCTTGGTCAATTTTATTGGCTTGCAGAAGGATTTCTTAGGAAGTTCTTGTTATCTAAGAAATTGCGATTTCTTGCAGAAGGTTTTGATTTCGGTCGGATCTTGATTACTATTCCGCTGAGTTACTTTACATCACTGACCCAATCCGCGAGCCTGCAGGTCACAGGCTTACTCTAAATCTTTTCTTTTTCTTTTTTAATCTCAAGAGACTAAGGTAAGTTTCTACTACAAATTTGATACATTCACTTCCTATAATCCATCATATGAATGCTTTATTCAATACACTTCATATATATAATACTCCCTCCGACCCAAAATGTTTGTCCCATTTGACTTTTTTGTTGAATTTTGACCACAAATTTATGAGAGATTAATCATGTTCATGAAATTCTAAAAGTTGTTGTTGATAATATTATTAATGGTGAATCAATAGGAATTTTTAGAATTTCATGAACATAATTAAATTGTCATATATTTGTGATCAAAGTTCAACCAAAAAGTCAAATGGGACAAACATTTTGGGAAGGAGGGAGTATATGGTAAGTTTCTCAGGACTCTGCTTTGGGCTTGAAGCAGCAGGCAAATGTGTCATTTATTTGATCCTGCACTTGCCCAAATTTTGGACTTGTAACATTGGCACGTGGAGAAGGAGTTGTAGGAGACTCTATTTTAAACTCCTCTTCTCTCACTTCCTTTCCTTCACATATGATCTTAACATCGCAGAACTCAGGTGCGTTCTTCAGTATTTCATCAACTGTTCCGCTCCCTCTCTTGCTCCTCATTTTCCTGTTGAACCACACCAATATAACCTATTACTTTGAGAATATAATGATGCATGATGTTTCAAAGAAAGCAATTGAACAAGTTGTACCTTAGAGTGGATTTGGAGGTACCTAAAACCAACTTTCTTATGTTGAGGATAGGAATGAGGTTCAATATTGCTTTCCCTTCCATGTCACTTTCAATCAGTATGGTTTCAACTCTAACCTGCGCTCCGGTTTTAAATATCATTACGGTGAACTGATGAATCGTGCATGCGTGTGTGTCTACATGTGTGCGTGCGCAAGTACCTTTGAAGCAGAGCAGAGATGAAGGAAGTTCCCAAGGAAATCTCTCCTCTTGATTCTTTCTTGGATCATGAAGGTCTCCTTCTGTTCTGGGTTTGCTTGACTTATTGGAAGTTTTCCTACTGTATCATTACAAGTGACATACTATCAGTTATTGATTCTCTGCTCTCCCCACACATGCAGATACACAATGAATCTTCACTTTTTCTATTACAAGGCTAAACATTTAGCAACAAGAAATTATATCCGCACTATGTAATTAGGAATTAGTTGATGGGGTATCACGTATCGGCAATTGAAAGAAAAATTGCCTAATATATAAAAGTGTCCGCCCACTGAATTATTAGTATGAGACATTTTTGAAGATAATCCAAATACAAATTCGAACGAAATAGGCCCAAAACGGATAATATCATACAAAAATGTGGAGTGGTGGAGGTTGTATGTAGTAACACCAAAAAGTAGCCATCCAAAGTGACTTCCACTCTAAAGGTGGTCCTGACCAAAGCTTTAGACTTTTAGAGTTAGGCAATGACTTTAATGACTTTTGGTGGTTGACAAACTCAAAAACAACCCAAAAACGAATTTAGGACATGTACAAAACTGCAAATTTGTTACGGTGTGACAGCAATTGGTTCATCTTATGGTCAGCAAAAATTAAATGAACGGAAGAGGTATGCCTTTAAATTCCCATCTAATCTAAAACTGCAACCATTTTAAAATAAATAAAAAATATAGTAAATCTAACGTTGCAACAGTTTAATATCGGCCGAAATATACATGCTAAAGTGAATCCGTAGGCAAGGACTTCTAACTTTTTCGTGGGGATCAAAGATAAAGATAGAAACAAAAAAAGAACCTCTCCGGCAAAAGTCAACAAGCTGAGTTCATATATCTTTTGTGTGTGAGTGAGTGAGTGAGAGAGAGAGAGAGAGAGAGAGCTTACAAGGGGTAGCGATGTAACGCAATTCAGGGAAGACATGGATAAGATAAACAACTGTGTTAGAAGTCGGATCATTGGAATATAGAGCACGATCAATAACATTCTTGAGTGTCCAAACAAGTGCATCCATACTAATTTCCTTGTTCATTTTCGTGACAACAACATAAATAACATGATTTTCACCGTTTGGACCGATTTCAAACGAGAATTGGCTGCTCTCATAATCTTCTTTTATAGGCGACATTCGCGTATGATTCTTAATCTCAAACAAGTCCCTCGAGTGCTCCTCCTCCTCCTCTATCTCTACCTCGATCTCACAACCACGACTAGTATGACAGGTGGTTGTATAAAATCCGGATGCCGTGATAAACTCTTCATCAGGTGGTGAGGGCCAGTCTTCCATGTGTTTGGCAACCGGAGAAGCCATACTTTCCTGGCGAAGTTACAAAGGAAAAGAGTGCCAAGTTGAATGGTTTTGTGTATATATATATATTGTCTGGTTATGTCTGGTTAGTGCACTTTGATAAAAAGGCTAGACGAGAGAGAAGAGTATTTAAATGTGTTAGAAAAATATTGGCATTATGTGCCCCTCATTTCCTCCGAGAATATTCAAAGAAAACGAATGGTAGCCCAGTAGACAAAATGTCAACAATTGTAATTTTTATTTTATAAATGAATGTCACTATATTTCTTATTTTTTTTCTTTACTATATACGTCGTTCCTCTTCATTTTTTAAAAATTGTTGTCCCTTGATAAATTAAATATTATCCAAAGCACACTATTCGAAAGGTGTCATTCATAAGTTTATAAGTTTATGTTGGGTTTGGTGTCATTTAAGTTAAGAATTCATAAATTAGGAGATTAATCAAGCAAATTCGAAATTCCTGACTGACACAGGCAAGGGGAGCGACCGCACGATATGGGGCGCGCAATCCCGCCAAGTTTTTGCCAAGAGCGAGCGATCGCGCCCTTATTGGGGCGTTCGCACGGGTGCCGTTTTGAGAAAAGGGGCGATCTCGCCCTCAGTCCGGAAAGGCCTGTCAGTGGCAGATTTTTTGGCTCAAGGTTGAAAACCCTTTAGGGTTAGAAGTAGGCAATATAAATAGAGCGTACCTCCAATCATGTTTGTAGTTGCGTTTGTTCTTCTTTTTCTCTAGATCTAGGGTTTGCACAGACATGAATTCTTTGCCAAGAATTCGTGCATTTGATTAGAGATTTTAATCGATTGATTTTCAGAAGATAATAATATTCTCTCCTTCTGTTCGTATACACTTTTTCTCTTTCCTACATCACTTTCCTTAATTCTCGTACATGACCCATTTTGAGACATTTCAGGCGGGACGGAGGGAGTATATTTTATACTCCTTCCTTTCCGTGCAATAGGTTCAATTCCCCCTGGAATCTTATATGTGGATATATATACCATGAGTTTCAGGATCCTTTGGAGTCCCCCGGGGCACAGCCGAACGGTTACAAAAGCAGCATTGCTGGACTTGCAACCTCAGCGTGGGGAGTTCGAATCTTGGCAGGAGCAGCCAATTAATTGGTGATGTAAGAGTAATGTAAATGCCATGTAGGATGGCTCCCTTGGGGCCAGGAGTATAAGGGGTGCTGTCACTCTGACTACCTTGGGCATATCCCGCGATTTACCTCCGCCAGTCACTGAGGGGTCGGTAGCTGGTGATCCAGGATTAGTCCGGCGAAGCTGGAAACCTGGTAATAAAATAAAATTATGTCTGAGGCTTTGTGTGGAGATTAAGAAAAAATATAAATGGCGAAACTGGAACCTGGGTATCAAAAAAAAAATTATGTTTGAGGCTTTGTGTGGAGATTAAGAAAAAATATAAATGGTGCAAGTGTTATAATTATAAAAAGTGAAGTAAGAGAGATTATGAGTAGGAAAATAAGTAAGTTAATTATTGTTGTGAATATAAACGTAAAGTAAAGAAGAGAATGAGTGAAAAAAATAATAAATAGTTTTTTGTCATTTGAAAAATAAAAATCTTATATAAAACACTTAAAATGGCAAAATATAAATATTTTAGGATGTTAATTTTTTTATTTAAAAAAAAAAAACTATAGCATTGGTGGTAAAAAAAAAAAAAATTGTAAGTAATGACTATGGATTGGGAAGGGTGGGGTCAGGAGTGTGAGATTGGGTATTTGTATATGAGTGGAGGGAGGCTGCGAATGTTTGTAAGCCATCGGTCTGCGAATTTATTCTGAGACTGATGGCTTGCAAACATTCGCAGCCTCCCTCCACTCATATACAAATACCCAATCTCACACTCCTGACCCCACCCTTTCCAATCCATAGTCATTACTTACAATTTTTATTTTTTTTACCACCAATGCTATAGTTTTTTTTTTAAATAAAAAAATTAACATCCTAAAATATTTATATTTTGCCATTTTAAGTGTTTTATATAAGATTTTTATTTTTCAAATGACAAAAAACTATTTATTATTTTTTTCACTCATTCTCTTCTTTACTTTACGTTTATATTCACAACAATAATTAACTTACTTATTTTCCTACCCATAATCTCTCTTACTTCACTTTTTATAATTATAACACTTGCACCATTTATATTTTTTCTTAATCTCCACACAAAGCCTCAAACATAATTTTTTTTTTGATTACCAGGTTCCCAGCTTCGGTGGACTAATCCTGAACCACCAGCTACCGACTCCTCAGTGACTGGCGGAGGTAAATCACGGGATATGCCCGAGGTAGTCAGAGTGACAGCACCCCTTATACTCCTGGCCCCAAGGGAGCCATCCTACATGGCATTTACATCACTCTTACATCACCAATTAATTGGCTGCTCCTGCCAAGATTCGAACTCCCCACGCTGAGGTTGCAAGTCCAAAGAATGCCGCTAGAACCGCTCGCCCTGTGCCTGGGACTCCAAAGGATCCTGAAACTCATGGTATATATATCCACATATAAGATTCCAGGGGGAATTGAACCTATTGCAAGTGGGTCTTCAAAAAAAAGGAAGATATGTCACCATCAGAGGGGTAAAGTATAAAGATCGTGTAGTTGCAAGGGGTTTCACACAGCGGGAGGGCGTTGACTACAATGATATATTCTCACCAGTGGTTAGACACACTTCTATCACAGTGCTATTAGCAATGGTGGTACATCAGGATTTGGAGCTCGAGCAGCTAGATGTGAAAACAACTTTTCTATATGGAGAGTTGGAGGAGGAGATTTATATGACACAACCAGATAAGTTTCAGGTTTCGAGAAAAAATACCATGTGTGTAGGTTTAAAAAGTCATTGCATGGTATCAAACAATCGCCTAGGCGGTGGTACAAGCGGTTTGACAGCTATATGACAGAGATTGGCGAGGAACGCGTATGACTATTGTGTGTATCACAATAAGTTAGTGGATGGTTCGATCATCTACCTGGTTCTTTATGTTGACGATATGTTGATATCGGCTGTCAAGAAGTCAGATTTTAAGAAGTTGAAGGGTCTACTGTCTGCAGGGTTCGAGATGAAGGATTTGGGTACGGCAAAGAAAATTCTGGGTATGGATATCTATAGAGATAAAAGCAAACGAAAACTGTTCTTATCTCAGAAAGGTTACATCAAGAAAGTTTTATAGATGTTTGACATGTCTACAGCAAAGCCTTTAAATTCTCCAAGTGCAGCGAATGCACGTCTGTTTATTGCTTTTTGCACATAAGTCGAATGAGGAGAAATAGTACATGGCTCAAGTACCCTATGATAGTGCAGTTGGTAGTTTGATGTATGTTATGGTTTGCACTAGGCCAGATCTTGCTCATGATGTTAGTGTTGTTAGTAGGTTCATGGAGAATCCTGATAAGGAACATTGCCAAGCAGTGAAGAGGATCTTCAGGTACCTTAGGGGTAGATCAGATGTTAGGATCATTTATAGAGGCGGTACATAATGTGCAGTTGAGGGTTTTTGTGATTCAGACTACTCTAGGATGTTGACACGAGTAAAACTATGACCGGGTATGTGTTAACTCTTGGTGGGTCGATTGTTAGTTGGAAGACTACTCTAAAATCTATAATGACGTTGTCTACTACAGAGACGGATTACATGGCATTGACAGAAGATGCTAAAGAGGGGATATGGCTAAGGGATTCGATCAGCGACCTTGGGTTATATCAGGATCAAGCTATAACATTTTGTGACAGTTTGAGTGCAATTTGTTTGATCAAGGATCAAGTTCATCACAAGAGGACCAATCACATAGATGTGAGGTGTCATTTTCTGAGGAGTGAGAAGCGGATCAAGGTGAAGAAAGTGGGTTCTGAGGACAATCCTGCTGACATATTCACGAATTCCGTTCCAACTAGCAAGTTGCAACATTTTTTGGACATGCTGAATGTTCGCAGCTATTAGATAGCATTTGAGGCAGAGGGGGAGTTCCAGTTATGATTTAGAGTTTAGATGTCAATGTGGAGATTTGTTGCCATCTAAGTTGGAGACGCCTAAATTAGGGGATTAATCAAGCAAATTCGAAATTCTGACACAGCCGAGGGAAGTGACTGCGCGATATGGGGCGCGTGACCTCGCCAAGTTTCTGCCAAGAGCGAGCGGTCGCGCCCTTATTGGGACGATCGCGCGGGTGCCATTTTGTGGAAAGGGGTGATCGCGCCCTCAGTCCGGAAAGGCTTGTCAGCGATGGATTTTTGGCTCAAGGTTAGGAGTAGGCAATATAAATAGAGCCTACCCCCAACCATATTTGTAGTTGATTTTGCTTATTTGTTTTTCTAGATATAGGATTTGGACACACATGAATTCTTTGCCAATAATTCGTGTATTATATTAGAGATTGTAATCGGTTGATTTCCAAAAGATAATAATATTATCTCACTCTGCCCATGTACGTATACAAGTTGGTGAATCACATATATCTGTGTGTTGTGTGATTGTTGTTTGTTTTATATCTTTTGCATAGACTCTATTCTAACAATCTTAATTTTAAAAAGATTTTTTTAATTACTATAATATTGAATATATCTCATTTATCATACTCACATATTGAAATTGTTAGATTCACTTGCAAATCAAATCCACTTATTTTACTCACAACATTTATTCACAATATTTTAAATATATATATATAGTCCATTCTTAATTTTCTTACTCAATAGTAATGATGTATTCGGAAATAGGTATCAATTCCTGTAAATAAGCAATTCAATATAATACATAGCATCCACGCAAACAACATAATAAGAAAATGTAATCAAAGCAATAAAACAAAAAAGAGAATAGTTTACCCATTTTATCAATTGATTGGCTACATATGTATGGGGCACTGATAAATCAGGATCTTGCATTATAATATGTCAACTATTAGATAAGACAAGTTTGAGGGCAGAACGTTGCTTATGCAGGCACCCCAGAATAGTTATAAATTCTAGACAATAAGGAAATCTCAAAATCATATTTTTGGCTCATCCCAGTCGATCACGACCGTGCTAATTATAAGGCACGACCATGCTAAGTAAAAAATCAAAAAAAAAACATCTTCAGCGACGCGATCGTGTCCTTTATCAATAACGATTGTGTCAGCAGAAAATAAAATCAAAGCCCTGGAAACCACCAAAACCTTTTCACACTTGCCGTGTCAACCCGTTTTGATTTCTTTTTGATATTTTTCTCCTTATTAATTATCATATTATCTTGGTTGGAATCTATCCCAATATGATATACATTGAGCAGGAACGAAGATACTAAATAGTGTATTCTCACCGTTTGTTCCCTTTGCCCTTTTATTTCGCTTTTATTGGTCGATCAAGTATTGAATTTTCACAAAATATTATTTATGAAAATTTAGTTATTTTAATGAAAATTTAAAAATTATCATTAATAAGTTCTTAAAAATATATAATGATTTATGCCTTCTAATATATTTATATGGTATCTGAACGTGCTCATTTACACATTCAAATCGACATAAAAATACTTGATGCTAAAAGTTTAACAAATCAAACAATGCTTTAATCGGTAAATTACTCTGTATCGATGCTTCAACTTCAACAATATCTTGATTTTCTTGTTTAATTTGAAAATTGCAAAAATAGCAAATTGCATGTCAACATCTTAATGGATAAAAAGAAATTATGCCAAAAATAAATTGGTGTTCAATAAAATGAAATATGAGAGTTATATGCTCTATATTTAATTGTTTATTGCTCGATATTGTGAAAATGTGCATTTTGCAAATACATGTTAATATTGCAAGTGGAAAGGAAAAAGTGTCCCAATCTGGGGGTCACTAATATCAACCCATCATTTATTTGGAATTGTGAAATGTTGAACATTGAAAAATTATGTGTCATTATCATATGATTGGAATAAACAGTATAGCTTCATTTTACAATCTACATGTGTTTCACTTATCTCCTCATCTTTGAGCATAATCTGTCAAATAAAATGGAAAAGATTATACTGGATTTGCAAATGACTACCTCTCCTATCATGTAGGTACCAAAATGAAATGTTGGGAATACGCCCAGCCACCATCTCCCTCGTGAAGATTCAACCATTCCCCTCGTGAGATTCAACGAGATACCGCTGCACGCCGAAAGGCTAGGCGATGTCTGTGACGACCCCAACCCTAGGCACTTATTTTAAATATTAAATTATATGCTTTTAATATTCATGTTAGCTTTATGTGTTCAATTATGTCTTTAAAATTCTAAAATAAGATAAATTGGGTGAAAAGTAAATTTAGGATCTTAATAAGAATTTATTGGACATTAAATAAAGAACTAGGGGAAATAATAATAAATGAGAATATGGTAAATAGTGTAGGGAGGTTAAATGAGTAGGATGTATTAATGGGATAAGGAATTAATTTTATTTTATTAAGTTAAAGTGAAAGCCTTGCTAATTTCCTTGGGGGGCCATTTTGTAGAGTCCTTCCTCCTTGTGCCAAGTGTTCCCTCACCATCACCTCTCTTACTACCCCTCCCTTCTCCCTCCTTCTCCTTCATTCTCACTTCTTCATCCTAGAGAAACTAAGAAGACCTCCATTGAAGCCTTGCCCAAGCTTTGAAGTCAATACATTCTTCATCAAAATCCAAGTCTAGGAGCACATTTGAAGATTGATCATCTTGGGAAACTCATCTAACTAGAAAGATTCACATTTCCTTCTAAAATCCAAGTAAGTTGTTATGACTTCTCTTCTCATGAATGCTCATGAATATTTCTTGTGGTTCTTGTTCTTACGTTGGTGATTTCTTGCTTGGGAAACCTATTGGGAGTTGAATGTGTTGAAAATGGAATTTTTGAAGTTAGGGTTCATGGAAGATTTTTTGTAAAAAGGGTTTGAAATGGAGTTAAATGAGTAGAGTAAAGTTACTAAAGTTGGAAATGCCCTTTTGGTTCATAACATAGAATACACTTGGTTGGAATTTTGGTATTTTGGGAGATTGTTGTTTGTTGCTGCTGTTTTTCCATTTCTGGGCCGAGGGCACGAGTCGTGACCTCAGGCACGAGTCGTGCCATGTGAAGGTCACGAGTCGTCCCTTGGGTAAAGGGAAGTCGTGACCAGTCAGGGGACGCCAGGTTCAGAAGGGGAAATTTGGGGACGAGTCGTGCCCTGGGGCACGAGTCGTGCCCTGGTCAGATTTTCTCACCTCAACTTTATAGCTATTCAAACCTAATCAAACTCGAACCTAAATGAAATCTTTTTAACCTAGATTAAAGTAGAATACTTTGGCTTCACAATGACGTTCTAAGTGATCAAAATGGAATAGTGGAAGTACCTTAAATATTGCTTGGAAAACGTTAGATAAACTAGTTTAGTAACTAAACAATTATGATCCCAACTTGGTAGATTCCCCTTAGACCTTTCAAGAGGCTATGTATTATTGTATAATGACTTTGTAGGATGGATTTATGCTACTTCCTTGCCTTACATTGAGTTCATATACATTGTTTCTATTGCATAGTGTATTGAATAAATGTTGCACTATGATATTGGTTGGACATGAGTATAGTTTACCATGTTGATATGTTGTTATCCCTTTTTGTGGATTTTATTCAAGTATCTATTATGTGCTTGATTATGTGTGAGTTTAGTGACGTTGGGGGTATAACGGAATCACGATCAATTATGGAAGTGTGACCTAATGTGATCGGATTATGTTATATTCGTGGACCGTCCCCTCCTGTGGCCACAGGTTGGGGTTATAGCGTCTGTATTGAGCCAAAAGCCTTACAGAGTTGCTACTGTCTTATTTGGTTCCCTGAAAAACGGGTCTTATAAGACGTGAGTATTGCTTAAGCAGCTCACTGTATAATTGGAGTATTATTATACCCAATGTTGTACGACCTTTTGTTCGAGACGGGAAAAGGTAAACCAAGGTAATGGAATGTGTTTATAGCTTTCCCAATGTGTTATGTGCGACTTGTTATATGTTGCATTTATTTGGCATATTGCTGCATCCATAATAGCTTGCTGAGATTTATTCTCACCCCTCTCCCTTTACTGTTTTAGATCCCGAGACAGGAGGACCGCCCAAGTAAGGACGGAAAGGAGTTTGGCTGTGAGCATTTTGGGATATTGTCGGGGTACGTTAGGTTGGCGTAGAAATTATTTTGTCATAATTCCTTTTGGGAGTTTGTAATTATAAACTTTATTTTCTACGTTAAAAACCAATATCTTTTGTAACTAAACAGTTGATTGTTTTCAAAGTTAGTTATCTCCTCCTCCGATGTGGAGTTGAGTGGAGTTCTTTTGAAATGTTATATTATTAATGCTTATGTTTGAAAGTCAAAGTAAAGTTTTAAAAGTTTAGTGTTTTTGGGTTAGTTTGGGGACGCACCAACTCGGGACACGTGTAGGTTCCGGGTCGGGGTCCCCACAGTTGGTATCAGAGCTCGGTTAGAATTCTTGGGTAGAGTCTAGCTGAGTGAGAGTGTGTGGTAACTGACGTCGAGTGTTTAATGCAGGAGTTTGTTGTAATGGCGGGAAATGAAGGTGATCCGAATCTGGGTTTGGGTGGTGTTGGTAATCCGAACGCCGAGATGATGGACATGTTCCGAGGGTTCCTTCAAGATATGGCAACTCGGAATCGGAATTTGAATCAGAATCTAGGCAGACAAGGGCAACATGGTTTGGAGAAGTTCGTGAAGATGTCTCCTCCTAGCTTCAACGGAGATCCGGATCCGGTGAAGGCTGAGAGGTGGCTTGAGGCTATGAACAAGATTTTCGCAGCTATGGAGAGTACGGATGCGGAGAAAGTGAGATGCGCCGTTTTCAAATTGGAAGGACCAGCGGAGCATTGGTGGCAAGTGGTAAAGGATGGTTGGGACCGAGATTTGACACCGCAGACGTGGGAGAACTTCACGCTCAAGTTCCGAGATCACTTTGTGCCGATGGTTACTAGGGACAAGAAAGAAGGCGAGTTCCTGAAGCTGGAGCAAGGGACCATGACGATAGCGCAGTATTCGGCAAAGTTCACAGAGTTGGCCCGATATTGTCCCCATTTGGTGCCAGATGAGAGGTGAGTTTACCGGTTTGTGAAAGGTTTAAGAGTTGAGTTTCGGAAGCAGTTGTTGACGCATAACTTCGCCAATTTCCAAGCAGCAGTGAATATGGCGTACCGGATTGAGAACGACATAGAGGAGCATCGTGGTAAGAATGAAGGAGGAAACAGAATGTATTTCGTGGGTCAAGGATCGGGACAGAATAGAGTGCAGCCGAGGACTTTCACCCCGGGAGCGAATCGAGGAGGTCATGTGGCGGCTCCGGCAAATCGTGCGACTTCCGGTCAGTTTGGGACAACATGTGGGTTTTGCAAGAGGATAGGGCATTCCGAAGACAAATGTTGGAGCAAACAAGGCAAGTGTTTGGAGTGTGGATCGCCGGGCCATTTCAGGAGGAATTGTCCCAAGTTACAGAATAAGCAAGCGACGGGTACCGGATTCGGGGGTCAAGGTAGTGGTGTGAAGAGAGATGTTGATGGGAAACCTAAGGATAAAGTCCAAGGTCGTGTGTTTGCTTTGGGTCGAGGAGAGGTCGATCCTAATGCCGTCATTAGAGGTATAGTTCCTGTCTCAGGAGTTAAGGCCCGCATTCTTATAGATCCCGGGTCTTCCCATTCATTTGTGGCGTCTCATTTTGCATTCTCATTGCATATCTTGCCTGAATCTATGCCTTATGTGTTAGAGGTCTCTACTCCTATGGGAGAGAGCCTTGAATCTTCTTTGATATATCGTGGATGTGATGTGACTATATGTGGGCATGTATTGCCGGTGGATTTGGTCGAGTTACCAATCCGTGATTTTGATGTGATCCTTGGTATGGATTGGTTGAGTCAGTGCCATGCTTTGGTAGACTGTCGTAGGAAGCGAGTCTCATTTGCTATGCCTGATGTGCCTACATTTATATTTGATGCCGATAAATCTATGTTCGGGTTACATGTTATTTCTCGCCTTAAAAGCTAGAAAGATGCTATCTAAGGGGTGTACGGGTTACTTAGCTTATGTGGTAGATTCCAATAAGAAGTCTCCCGAGTTAGCTCATGTTCCGGTTGTGAATGAATTTAGTGATGTGTTCTCTAGTGAGTACTCTATGCCTCCGGATCGTGAGATAGAGTTTTGTATTGACTTAGTACCCGGTACCGCTCCTATCTCTAAAGCACCCTATAGAATGGCTCCTACGAGTTAAAAGAGTTGAAGGTCCAATTGCAAGAATTGTTAGACCGAGGTTTTATTCGCCTAGTGTGTCTCCGTGGGGAGCACCGGTCTTGTTTGTTAGGAAGAAGGATGGTACCTTACGATTGTGTATTGACTATCGTTTGTTGAACCAAGCCACCATTAAGAATAAGTATCCTCTTCCGCATATAGATGATTTGTTTGACCAACTCCAAGGTTCCGTTATCTACTCAAAGCTTGATTTGAGAAGCGGATACCATCAGTTGAAGATTAGGCCGGATGATGTTGCTAAGACAGCTTTCCGTACTAGATATGGTCATTATGAGTTTGTGGTGATGCCGTTTGGGTTGACTAATGCTCCAGCAGTGTTTATGGATATGATGAACCGTGTTTTCAAGCCTTATCTTGATAGTTTTGTGGTGGTCTTTATTGATGATATTCTTGTGTATTCTAAGTCCCGGGAAGAGCATGAGAATCATTTGAGGATTGTCTTGTCCGTTCTTCGTGAGAAGCAGTTGTATGCTAAGTTCAGTAAGTGCGAGTTTTGGCTTGAGCAGATTTCTTTCTTGGGGCATGTTGTGTCGAGTTCGGGGATTTCCGTGGATCCTGCAAAGATTGAAGCCGTGGTTAATTGGAAGCAGCCTTCGACCGTGACTGAAGTCCGTAGTTTTCTGGGTTTGGCGGGGTACTATCGGAGGTTCATTGAGGGGTTTTCTCGGATTGCTACTCCGTTGACTAGGTTGACTCGGAAAGATGTATTGTTTGTGTGGGATTCCAAGTGTGAAGCAAGTTTTGATGAATTGAAGAAGAGGTTGACGACGGCTCCGGTTCTTACCCTTCCGAGTGGTTGCGAGAATTTTGTTATTTATAGTGATGCCTCGAAGGCGGGTTTGGGATGTGTGTTGATGCAGAATGGGAAGGTTATTGCGTATGCCTCTAGGAAGTTATCACCGGCGGAACAGAATTATCCTACTCATGATATGGAATTGGCGGCGATTGTATTTGCGTTGCATAAGTGGAAGCATTATCTTTACGGAGCGAAATTCGAGATTTTCACCGATCATAAGAGTTTGAAGTACCTATTTACCCAAAAGGAGTTGAACAACCCAAAGAAGATGGTTAGAGTTTTTGAAGGATTTTGATTGTGTCATATCCTATCATCAGGGAAGGCCAATGTGGTGGCCGATGCGATTAGCCGAAAGGCGTATGTGACAGCCTTGAGTTCTCGGGAGTTGAAGAGTGAAGTGATAGTTGCGAATGTTCGAGCCGTTCCGATATTGTATGGTGATTTGAAGGAAGCTCAACAAGAAGATCCGGAATTGAAGAAAATTTGTGATCAAGTGCAAGATGGGAAAGCCGGGGATTTTGCTTTGAATCGAGATGGGATTTTAACTTTCCAAGGGAGAATTTGCGTTCCGTCATCGCCGGAAATCAAGAAGCGTGTTTTAGAGGATGGCCATAAGTCCAAGTTTGCGATTCATCCGGGAAGTACCAAAATGTATCAAGACTTGAAGCGTGGATATTGGTGGAATGGAATGAAAAGGGAAATAGCGGATTATGTATCTAAGTGTTTGACGTGTCAACAGATTAAGGCAGAACATCAAAGACCGGCGGGACTACTTCAACCATTGGATATTCCGGAGTGGAAATGGGAAGGGATTTCGATGGATTTTGTTTCGGGCTTACCTCTTACCGCGAAGAAGATGGATGCTATATGGGTTATTGTGGATCGGTTGACGAAGTCGGCTCATTTTCTTCCGGTGTCAACTAAGTTTTCGTTAGAGAAGTTAGCCCAGTTGTATTTGAAGGAAATTGTGAGACTTCACGGGGTTCCGGTTAGTATTGTTTCCGACAGAGATCCGAGGTTTACATCTAGATTTTGGAGAGCATTGCATGAAGCATTGGGTTCTAAGTTGTGTTTTAGTACCGCGTTTCATCCTCAAACCGACGGTCAGTCCGAGAGAACTATTCAGATACTTGAGGATATGTTACGGGCTTGTGTGATGGATTTCCAATTGTCATGGGAGGATCATCTACCTTTAGTGGAGTTTGCCTATAACAATAGTTATCAGTCTAGTATTGAGATGGCTCCGTATGAAGCGTTATATGGTAGGAAGTGTCGATCTCCGATGTGTTGGGACGAGGTTGGTGAAGCGAGACTTTGGGGGCCGGATTTGGTTCGAGATTCTACGGAGAAGATCAAGGTGATTCGGGATAGATTGAAGACGGCTCAGAGTAGACAGAAAAGCTACGCCGACAATAGAAGGCGGGATTTATCATTTCGGGTTGGTGACTTTGTATTCTTGAAGGTCTCTCCGAGGACGGGGATTAAAAGGTTTGGGAATAAGGGTAAGTTGGCTCCGAGATTTGTAGGACCGTTTGAGATTCTAGAGAAGATAGGGGAATTGGCTTACCGGTTAGCGTTGCCTCCGTCTTTCTCTTTGCTTCATGATGTGTTTCACGTTTCTATGCTTAGAAAGTATTGTCATGACCCCTCCCATGTTTTGAGCCCTCCTCCCGATGATGTCCAAGCGGACATGTCGTATGTTGAAGAGCCATTAAGAGTATTAGAATTCCAAGTTAAAGAGTTGAGAACCAAGAGTATTCCGATAGTGAAAGTCCTTTGGAAGAATCACACCGTAGAGGAAGCAACGTGGGAGCTAGAGTCGGAGATGAGAGCGAAATACCCGTGGTTGTTTGAAAATCCAAGTAAGTTTCCTTTTTAAAATTCGGGTCGAATTTTCTTTAAGGGGGAGTGAGTGTGACGACCCCAACCCTAGGCACTTATTTTAAATATTAAATTATATGCTTTTAATATTCATGTTAGCTTTATGTGTTCAATTATGTCTTTAAAATTCTAAAATAAGATAAATTGGGTGAAAAGTAAATTTAGGATCTTAATAAGAATTTATTGGACATTAAATAAAGAACTAGGGGAAATAATAATAAATGAGAATATGGTAAATAGTGTAGGGAGGTTAAATGAGTAGGATGTATTAATGGGATAAGGAATTAATTTTATTTTATTAAGTTAAAGTGAAAGCCTTGCTAATTTCCTTGGGGGGCCATTTTGTAGAGTCCTTCCTCCTTGTGCCAAGTGTTCCCTCACCATCACCTCTCTTACTACCCCTCCCTTCTCCCTCCTTCTCCTTCATTCTCACTTCTTCATCCTAGAGAAACTAAGAAGACCTCCATTGAAGCCTTGCCCAAGCTTTGAAGTCAATACATTCTTCATCAAAATCCAAGTCTAGGAGCACATTTGAAGATTGATCATCTTGGGAAACTCATCTAACTAGAAAGATTCACATTTCCTTCTAAAATCCAAGTAAGTTGTTATGACTTCTCTTCTCATGAATGCTCATGAATATTTCTTGTGGTTCTTGTTCTTACGTTGGTGATTTCTTGCTTGGGAAACCTATTGGGAGTTGAATGTGTTGAAAATGGAATTTTTGAAGTTAGGGTTCATGGAAGATTTTTGTAAAAGGGTTTGAAATGGAGTTAAATGAGTAGAGTAAAGTTACTAAAGTTGGAAATGCCCTTTTGGTTCATAACATAGAATACACTTGGTTGGAATTTTGGTATTTTGGGAGATTGTTGTTTTGTTCTTTCTTTGTTTTTCCATTTTACGGGCCGAGGGCACGAGTCGTGACCTCAGGCACGAGTCGTGCCATGTGAAGGTCACGAGTCGTCCCTTGGGTAAAGGGAAGTCGTGACCGGTCGGGGACGCCGGAGTTCGAAGGGGAAATTTGGGGACGAGTCGTGCCACAGGGCACGAGTCGTGCCCTGGTCAGATTTTCTCACCTCAACTCTATAGCTATTCAAACCTAATCAAACTCGAACCTAAATGAAATCTTTTTAACCTAGATTAAAGTAGAATACTTTGGCTTCACAATGACGTTCTAAGTGATCAAAATGGAATAGTGGAAGTACCTTAAATATTGCTTGGAAAACGTTAGATAAACTAGTTTAGTAACTAAACAATTATGATCCCAACTTGGTAGATTCCCCTTAGACCTTTCAAGAGGCTATGTATTATTGTATAATGACTTTGTAGGATGGATTTATGCTACTTCCTTGCCTTACATTGAGTTCATATACATTGTTTCTATTGCGTAGTGTATTGAATAAATGTTGCACTATGATATTGGTTGGACATGAGTATAGTTTACCATGTTGATATGTTGTTATCCCTTTTTGTGGATTTTATTCAAGTATCTATTATGTGCTTGATTATGTGTGAGTCAGCTGACGTTGGGGGTATAACAGAATACGATCAATTATGGAAGTGTGACCTAATGTGATCGGATTATGTTATATCTGTGACCGTCCCCTCCTGTGGCCACAGGTTGGGGTTATAGCGTCTGTATTGAGCCAAAGCCTTACAGAGTTGCTACTTGTCTTATTTGGTTCCACTGAAAAACGGGTCTTATAAGACGTGAGTATTGCTTAAGCGGCTCACCGTATAATTGGAGTATTATTATACCCAATGTTGTACGACTCTTGTTCGAGACGGGAAAAGGTAAACCAAGGTAATGGAATGTGTTTATAGCTTTCCCAATGTGTTATGTGCGACTTGTTATATGTTGCATTTATTTGGCATATTGCTTTGCATCCATAATAGCTTCTTGAGATTTATTCTCACCCCTCTCCCTTTCTTGTTTTAGATCCCGAGACAGGAGGACCGCCCAAGTAAGGACGGAAAGGAGTTTGGCTGTGAGCATTTTGGGATATTGTCGGGGTACGTTAGGTTGGCGTAGAAATTATTTTGTCATAATTCCTTTAGGGAGTTTGTAATTATAAACTTTATTTTCTACGTTAAAAACCAATATCTTTTGTAACTAAACAGTTGATTGTTTTCAAAGTTAGTTATCTCCTCCTCCGATGTGGAATTGAGTGGAGTTCTTTTGAAATGTTATATTATTAATGCTTATGTTTGAAAGTCAAAGTAAAGTTTTAAAAGTTTAGTGTTTTTGGGTTAATTTGGGGACGCACCAACTCGGGACACGTGTAGGTTCCGGGTCGGGGTCCCCACAATGTCGCTGCAAGCCGAAAGGCTAGGCGATGTCGCTGCACGCCGAAAGGCTAGGCGAGAGACGCCGGTTTTGGCACCTATGCGATTTAGCAGTACGCGGTATAGCAATATGCGGTTTAGCGATACGCGGTTGAGCACAACGCGGTTTAGCAGCAACGGATGTAGCAAAAATGCGGTTTAGAAGAAAATGCGGTCTAGCGAAAATGCGTTCTAGCAGCAACGCGGTCTAGCAAAAATGCGGTTTAGCAGAAAATGCGGTCTAGCGAAAATGCGGTCTAGCAAAAATGCGGTCTAGCAAAATGCGATTTAGCAAAAATGCGATTTAGCAAAATGCATTTTAGCTCAATGAGGTTTACCACTACGCGGTTTAGCACAATGCGGTTTAACAACAATGCGGTTTAGCAAAATGCGGTGTAGTAAAAAAAAAAAAAAAGCGGTTTAGCAAAATGCGGTTTAGCAAAATTGCGGTTTAGCAAAATTGCGGTTTAGCCAAAATGCAGGTTAGCAGAATGGGGTTTAGCACTATACGGTTAGCAAAATGTGGTTTAGCACTATGCGGTATGCAATTATGCGGTATGCCAAGCCAAGTCTCCACGCGAGATGAAATGGAAATGGTAAACTTGGAATATGCCAAATAATATCTCCAAGCGAGATAAAACGGAAATGAAAATAAAATGAAATTCTTGGAAAAAGCCAAGTAATATCTCTATGCGAGATTAATGAAAGCGAAACGGAAATGGAAATCGAAAATGGAGTACCTGGAAAATGTCAAGTAATATCTCTATACAAGATTAATGAAATGGAAATGGAAACGGAAAATAGAAAATGGAAAACTTGGAAAATGTCAACAGATATCTCTATGTGAGATGAATAGAAGCGAAATGGAAACAAAAAAGGGTTTAGCGAAATATCATATTTTAAACAGAAAAGTGTCAGGCGAAATGCCATATTTAAATGGAAAATGGTTTGGCGACATGCCATATCTAAAACGGAACAATTGGCGACATGCCATATTTCTAAAATGAAAAAATTGGCAAAATGCCACATTTTAAAAGAGGAAAGCTAGGTGAAATGTCACATTTTCTAAGGAGAAATAAGGTGAGATGCCTCGCAAACAACTCACACATTGAGTCAAATGAAACAAGAGAAATGGTTAAATACTTGCACATTTTCTAGCAAGGTTGTCTAAAGACAAGTCTTGCTCTTTCGAAAGGGGAATAGGGGTACACACTCCACAAAGGCTGAAACAAATTTCTAGCAAGGTTGTCTAAAGACAAGTCTTGCTCTTTCGAAAGGGGAATAGGGGGTACACACTCCACAAAGGCTGAAACAAATTGGCCAACATTTTTAGCACTTGCTGAAACAAATTAGACAAAGTGAAAAGGAAAACGCGATTTGCGAAATGCGATTTGCATAAATGTGGTTTACTCAAGCGCGGTTTTGTAAGTACCCCAATCTGGATCACCCCCTTTCAAACACACGGGAAACACCGCAGACTCATCAACGCAGTCTCGGAGACCTCTGGCACTCAAAACCCTCTCAAAACCCTCTCAAACCCCCAACCAAACCAAGGGAGGAGCCTTCCTGGGATAAAAGGGGACAAAAGGACCTTTCGGGAATTTTCAGGAAATTGGGAAAGCAATATTGGTCCGTACGGACCTCTTTGTTGTCATAATTACTGAATCTCCTTAAAGTCCACAATATTCCCTCAAATCCCGGGGAAAATGATTACTCCCCTGCAGAGTTGGTCCGTACGGACCTCTTTGCATGCAAGATGGTCCGTACGGACCTTATTGCTCAGGGGACACCATAATTGCAAATATTCCTCCATCATCACAGATTCCCTCAAATCGAGGAAAACCAAAATACTGGATTACCAAGGAGGTCCGTACGGACCTCTTTGCACCTAATCTGGCACTATAAATAGAGGGCTCCCCCTCCTCATTTTCACACACCTCCCACTTCTCTCTTCCTCCCTAGGCCTTCTGGCTTCCCTTCTAAGTCCTTTCGAGGCATTCCCGGCCCCTTTCGGATCCTTCCGAGGCCTTCCGAGCCCCCTCGTGGTGCTCCGAAGCCTCCCCGAGCGCTCCCGAGACGCTCCCGCGCTGTCCCGAGGCACTCTCGAGGTACTCTGAGGCCCCTCGTGGTACTCCGAGGCCTTGCCTGGTCTTTCCACGGTGTCCCGGCTCTTTCCGAGTCAAACCGGCGATCCCAAACCACGCCGAAACTCTGCCCGAGTGACTCCTGCCACCACAACGCACGCCGAACCTCTGCCCGAGTGATCCCGACGATCCCCACGCACGCCGAACCTCTGCCCGAACGCAGCCTACAACCTCAACTCACGCCGAAACTCTGTCCGCAGACAACCGGTCCCTCCCGAAGCAATCCCGATCCATACCGGAACGCTACTCCGACCTCAAACACTATTCCCCAGCGGAAGACAGACACGAACCAACATTGGTAAGGCTTCCTTCCTACACTATTTCAATATATTTCCATACATAGCATACAATGTAGACATCCGATACAGCATGCATTTTTAAAAGCACACACACACACACACAACATTTAAAGGATATTAGGGGTATCCGAAAGACTCGTTTTACGAGGCTACTCGGGTGAGCTCTAATATTCTAATATTCTCTTCCCGGGGAGTCATCTGACCTCCGAACTCAAAATCTCATCACACAAAAAACAGTTTAAAATTATCTTTAAACTGATGCCCTTTTTCAATGTTTTGGGCTTAATAAAAACGGCGTGGCGACTCTACAAAACAAAAACGGCGAGACACCGCTCCAACGCGAAAGATGCCAGATGCCGGGGCGCGATTGCGCTGCCTCTCGGATCCGGGTAATTTCAGTTGGCGACTCCGCTGGGGAATATTTTGTTTTAAAAACTTTTAAACAAAACAAAAGATTTTTAAAACGATGATGAGGGTCAAACTTTCATTTTACCCCTTCCTTTAACTGTTGTGTGTGTGTGCACGTGCTTCGTTTTTATTTTACAAAAAAAAATAAAAATACAAAAAAAATGCATCAATATACATCTGTGCATACATTTAAAATTCTTCAAAAACTTCTGTTTTACTCAGAAAAAGAATTTTAGAGATCGCACACTACGCGCACTGCTGCCTCGGTTACACCGCACACTACTCACTGCTTCTTTGCCTCGGTTACACCGCACGCTACTCGCACTTCTTTGCCTCGGATACACTTGCACACTACAACCCTTAACCCGGAGTGGTCTCGGTTGCAGCCCGATTAGGTCTTCCTAGGCCTCTTGGGCCTTGGCAGGGATCATTCCAAACATCCCATCCTAGCCAAGCGTCAACCCTGCACGTTTGAGTCTTGAGTCACGCTCTGTCCAGACTCGGTTGGTTTTTACCCGATCCGTGTCATACGGCTGGATACATATACCATGCCGGCCATTTTTTGAGTCAAGGCTCGGAACTCAAGATCCCTTGCGCAAGCAAAGTGATGAAAAGGTCATGCTAAAATCTTGACTGATCTTGATTTCCGGCTACACCCAGACGATGTTCCGTCCCGGATATACATCCATGCTCGCATGACACCATGTCATCACGCCTTTGATACGTCGGCCATGACAATATGACCGGCCAACGCCTAACGTCACGAGATCCCTTGCGCAAGCAAGGCAAAGAGAAGGTCATGCCGAACTCTTGACCTGATCTTGACTTAGTGGCCGGCTCGGTTCACTATTCACATGGCTAACGCATCAAAACGAACATGACAGGCTCGGTCCTTAGGTTCGATTTTTCTTTTAGGCCGGTGGAAACCGCTTGCACTATAGGACCCTCGCACAGGCTGTCCACCCTGGGATGTCGAAATACGGGTGCAAAACGAGGGGCTTATAGCCGCACGAGATGGTCTCCCGGCGGACCCGGGATCTAGCATAGTTGCGAAAAAGAAGAGCAATCTTTTCCAACCTACCTAGGACTCTGAGAAAACATGTTTTAAGTAAATTAAAACAACAAAAAAAAAAAAATCAAAAAATAAAAGAAACGGAAACCGCATGCCACGTGAGCTTTCCCCTTTTATCCCGTTAGGCCATTCCTGTGTCTAAACCTTGCCCGTCACCCCCTCCAGCGAACCGAGAGTGGTTGAGAATACCTGGAAGCCGCCTTTTCAGTATCGAGGTCACAGGGTCCGATAGCCCTTCCAGTTCAACGGTCTGCACCGTCTGCTACTCTCCCATGACGGGATCAACGAGATAACGGTGAGGAAACGGAACCCCGCCACTAAGGAACCTCCAGACAATGGAGGAGGTGCTGCGAGCCTTCGAAACCATCAAGAAGCGCCAAGAGGAACAGCAAGCCTGGATCATAGACACCTTGCGTCTTCGAGGAACAGTCGCAGTTCCCCAACCTGATGGAACCTTTGTTCTCATAGAGGACGAAGACATACCGGCTCCCCGGTTTCTCAAAGCTATCGGCGGGTCCCGCCTCCGCCAAGCTACGAGATCCCGGCAACGCATAGCGGCTCTCGCTCAGCTCCCCTCGGGCGTCGGTCAGCGGCTCCGACATGCCCGCCTCGGCACGGTCGGTTTCCGGCTCTGCACATCAAGCTCGAGTACCAACAGCACACGTACGTGCCTGCTCCGCCGAGATCCCGATGCATCTCGGTATCCCCCGGGATTCAATCCTTTGCCTCTATACGAGCCTCGCAACCACAATCAAAAGTCCCCATTCTTACCGGGGACGGGCATCCGGCGGATACCCCGACATCTCAAGTGTGCCACCGCTAGCGCCAATTGGGGCTAACGAATCATTTCCCCGGTTCCCAAACACAACCACTTAGTGGACTGGCAATCACGCCCTCAACTTCAACACCCCGGGGTATGGGTTGGTATACACTCAACTACCTCCCCAAGACTCCCGAATGGCGATCCCATCGGCCAATCCACCTCCATCTTCGGTTTCCGTCCCTGAAAACGGTAACCCACCTCGAACAGTGACCCTCACATGGCTTGGCTGATCGAACAAATGAAAGACATGCAAGGCAAGCTAGCTATTTCTCGGAAGGACTCCCTCACTGCCTACCGACCCGAACAAAGTGGTCCCTCTCCCTCCAATGTTCGGGATGCCGGAAATGGAAAAGTTTGACGGACGAGAATGCCCAAAAACCCACATCGACACCTACGTCACAGGTATGAGAGCCAAAGGGGCAACCCCTCAACGGATGGCGGATCATTTTCGGCATTCCCTCAAATCCACGGCACTAAGGTGGTTCCTCAATGTGAAGGCGAGAAAACCGCTCCACGTGGGATCGGATCGGTGAAATCTTCTGGAGAAGTACCGCGCCAATCTTGAATGGGAAACAAACCGCCATGACCTGCAAGCCACCGAACAAAAGGATGACGAACCGGTGGGCGAGTTCTACAAAAGATGGGCCCGGAAGCTAAGCGAGATAATGGATCCACTTTCCAAAGAAGCGAGATGGACATCTTCCATTCCTGCCTCAAACCATCTTTGAGGACCTTGATCGGCCACCATTTCTATCAGGATCTCCGTGCCATGGTCAACGCCGGGACAAAGTTTGAAAAGACCACCGAGTCTTGAAAGGCAGCAAAGAACCACGCCTCATCTTACCGCTATCGAACAAACACAGCAACTTCAACTCCTGCTCAGACCAAAGGAAAGGAAGCGGCGGGAACAGTGCACTACATTCGAACGGAGCTCAAGTAAACCGCGATCAAGCGGCCCCAAAGAATAACAATCCCCTCGCTTCCCACGAGTTCCGGCATTTAGATAACTTTGGGAAATGCCTTTGGGTCAAGTATTTGAAGCTTTGGTGAAGCGAAATCTTCTCAAGCCACTCGAGAATTTCCAACCGAAGACTCTCAAACCCAACATGGATATGAGCAAACACTTTGCGCCTTTCACAACTACCCAGGCCACACCACCGACAATTGCTTCGTACTCAGCGGGTGGTCAGGGGCTCATTGAGAGGGAAAATTGGAACGCCCTCGTGGTCCCAATACCATCGGAAATCCATTCCCGAAACGACGGGAGTAAACTCTCAATAGCCTTTGTGAAACTCCAAGCGAGAGCGGACCCACTGCAATTTCCGAGACCGTCGGCATCTTTGTCCATACGGCCCAGGAGCGTGAAACCGAAGTCAAGAGATCTCGTGGCCGGGAATTCCGACAAAGAACGCCCAAGGGCAAGCTGTCTCCCTACGATCTTTGCCCGGCCAAGGCATACAAATGGATGGATCGAACGTTCCCGAGAAGGGCGGAGTCCAGCGGTAGCACGGGAAGCGGTTTAGCCTTCACAGACGATGACTTGCCAATATGTGAGAATCGGCACAACGAAGCCCTCCTCATCCTCATAAAAATAGAGATGTTCTTCCTCCCGAACGTCTTGATTGATAACGGCTCCGCAGTCAACATCATCGCTTTAAGCACACTGAAGCGACTCCACATCGGCCGTTCTCTGATAAGGCCTTCACCTCGGGTAATCCGAGCCTACGATTCCACTGCACGACCAATCGTAGGAGTCATCAATCTGAGGATCCAATTCGACGTACAACTAGAGTCGGTAGAGTTCCAAGTCGTGGAAATCAAACCAACCTTCTCTGCTTTGTTGGGACGACCTTGGATACATCAGATGAAAGCAGTATCATCTACTCTTCACCAATGCGTGAAATTCATCAATGCCCAACGGAGCGATCGAAGTGATCCGCGGAAGCGGTGCAATGGCAAGTGCTTGGCCGGCAAGCTATGACCCGAAGAAGGTCCCGACATGACCGAATACTCTTCTCCGAGATGATTCTCCTACCCTTTGTCCCGCTACGAAGTGGATCCTTACATCCACGCTCTAAGCCGCTGACGAGCTGGAAATTGAAGAACTCATGGGTCGGGATGACAACTTTCGATATATGCGGCTGTGAAGAATGCTTGAGAGAGGATCGAGATGGGTGCCCTAATGGAGATTGATCGAGGAGTAGACCCTTACTTCGCGAAAACCCTCTTGCAAAGCGGCTCATCACCGATCCCCGGTACAAGACAACCCTCTAGCCGACACTCTCGGATCTTATGGGGACAACCATCACGGCTTAGTTCAATTCAACATTCCGGTGTCAGCACGGATGAACAGTGGCGCAAACTCCTCGAAGGCTTAATCGGGGAAGGAGATATATCATGCCCGCTCGAATCGGACATTGTAAACGTCGTCCAAGCAAAGATCCCGGATAAAGCGGATTCTATGAAAGTGATCAACATCGGCAAGAATCAACTCCGAATCGGCGAATGCTTCGCCCTCCTGAAGTAGCCCTCGGCGACTTCTATCATCAAAAACCCCCCAAGGACTGGTGGCAACACTAATGGAGGGACATCATCGGGGAGCGGCCAAAAACCTCCGCGATCTAGTTTGAAATCGAACCGCATGCAAGCTACTTTCCGGGACTCATGCCAAGGGAAGATTGGCCACTGAACCGGCACCACTCCCTCTAGAGCTACAGCCATCCGAGAGTAATGAGGCTGGTCCAATCCCTCGTCGCCTATAGTCTAGCTTCGAGTCTTGTTGTACGTCTATTCACATCTTTTGAGTCTTTTGACGGCTTTACGCCCGACGATTGTGAATCTTTGATCAACAATGTACGGTCTTCACGCTTTCAATAAAAGGTCCGAGCCTTCCTAAAAATCATTTCATTACATCTTTAACAAATGATGACATTAACTAATCAAAACAGTTAAATTCATCTATACAAAAGGCAAACACATTAATTAAATAAATGCATCAAGCAAACATTTAAGCATGTTGTCAAACGAGAGAAAAACCGGGCCCAAGGCCGAGAAGGTTTTAATCACAGCGATTTGCAAGATTCTTTGAAGAGCGAAAAGAGACGCAAGTCCGACGCCCGTTTCCAAGACACACCAGATTTTCCAATACCTCAAGAATGGGAAACCACCTTCATGAACAAGGAAGACCCACACACGAGAAGGGGTCAAAACCAAGAGCGTCATGGCCCTAAAATGCCTCGCCTCTCACTTCGTCATCCTCGGGGACATGCTATACAAGAAACGCTACCGTGGGCCACTCCTTGTTGCATCGGCCAAGAAGAAGCAAACAAGTTCATGAACGAAGTCCACAATGGGGCTTGCGGTCCCCACATGAACGCCCGAGCCACGATGCAAATCATTCTCGGGATGGGCTACTCTTTGGATCTCCATGGAGCGGATTGCATCCACTTTGTCCGAAGGCTGCGACAAGTGCCAGCGGTTCTCCAACCTCAATCATCTGCCGCCCCACGATCTCTCTTGCATGACTACACCTTGGCCCTTTGCCACTTGGGGAATTGACGTCATCGGGAAAATCGCTCCGCCGAGCGGCAACGGTCACGAGTTCATCTTAGTAGCCATCGACTACTTCACCAAATGGGTCGAAGCCAAGTCCTACAAGGTACTCACCTCCAAGAAGGTCGCGCATTTCCTCAAAGGAAAACATCATCTGCCGATACGGCATCCCAAATGAGGTCATATCGGACAACGGCTCACACTTCGAAGGGGAATTGACGGAGGCTGGCTGGTCGAATTCAAGATCACACGCCACAAATCTTCTCCCTACCGGCCACAAACAAACGGCGCCGTGGAAGCAAAGCAAACAAAACCCTCGAACGGATCATCCGAAAAATGACCACCGAGGACGAGATTGGCCCGAGAAGCTGCACCTTGCACTTTGGGGCTACCGCACACGTGATCGGAAACGACCACGGGAGAAACCCCATTTGCCTGACATACGGAATGGAAACAGTCCTTCCCATCGAGCTGGAAATTCCCTCACTCCGAGTCTTCTTTGAAAATGACATCAACGAAGTCGAATGGCTCGAAGCCGACACGGCGAATTGGCTCTGCTAGACGAGCGACGACTAAAGGCCATGGAACACGTCCGAGCCTATCAAAGCGGGATGGCTAGAGCTTTCGACAAGAAAGTCAAATCCCGAGACATCGGGGAAGGTGACCTTGTACTCAAAGAAAAGCCTCCCACTCGAACCAACCCAGGAAAATGGGAACCCACATGGATCGGCCCTTTCGTGGTTCAAAGATCTTCTCCGGAGGCGCCATGAAGGCGACAGACCTAGACGGCAATCCCTTCATGAATCCAGTCAACGGAAGCAAACTTGCGAGATCACTTCGCCTAAAGAAGAACATTTGTGCATCTCTTGGCACTCTATGTAGTGTCGAACTACGCGGACTGAGCCCTCTAGTCCGGAGGAACGTAGGCAACCTTAATTGGTCCGGTCTAAAAATACACAAAAAGTCAAAAGTTTGAATGTCAATCAAGACCTCCATCAAACTACGCACTTTTCAAGAACACGCCCCGGCGGTCACCTTGACCAAGTCAAACGACGGCGGCAACATCAAAGGACATCCGAGGGTCACTCGGCATCAAACGGCCCGGCTCATGCGCTTCCAAGCCGGGGCTTGTCTTCGCCCTCGCGCTTCAAAACAAAAAAAAGAGAGCTCGAGCAAGGGCTCACAAAAAAAAAGTAAAAAAAGAGAGCTCGAGCAAGGGCTCACAAAAAAAAACAATAAATAAAAGAAGCTCGGGCGAAGTTTGCAAAAAGAGGTCAAGAGCCCGCGCCAACAAGAGGCAAGGAAGGCTGCGGAAAAAGGACGGTCAAAACGACTTGTCAAGGAGCATTCAACCTCTCGGCCAAACACAAAGCCTCGTGAAAGGGATTGCCGTCATGGCCCCAGGCCTTCGGTCCACAAATGCAACGAAAAGTTCAAGGACGGACGCCGACAAAGTGCACAACGAAGCAAAGGCAAAACAAGAGATCTTGCGTCTCGACAAAGCTTTAAAAGTAAATCACAAATCACTAACTTGGATTTACAACATTTCTTGATGAGTTCAAGCACGGTCTACTCTCAAGTTCACAACATGCTAAAAACTGACTTAATACATTTAACTAATAATGTGTTTTGCAATGCAATGAATGGATACCTAGGAGGTCATTCCGCGCCATCTGCGCTTGTCCCCTCGCCATTCTTTCCTTTCTTCCCTCGTCCCCGGCGAGTCTTCTTTCTCTCCACGTGAACCAACTATGCGTCTCTCGGTCAGAGATGCAGGGTCCTCCCGTAGAGTCAAACAATCCGGTAGCTCTCGGGGCTTCATTCGCCCGTTGAAATTACCGGATCCGGCTCGCGCGCGAGCCCCTGGCATCTCGCATTCGTCGCCGTTCGGGAAGTCGCCGGATCCGAGAGGCGGCACAATCGCGCCCGGCATCTGGCTTATTCCGTTTTAGCGTTGCGTGTTGGAGGTGTCTCGCCGTTTTGCTTTCGCATTTTGTAGAGTCGCCACGCCGTTTTTATTAAGCCCAAAACATTGAAAAAGGGCATCAGTTTAAAGATAAATTTTAAACTGTTTTTGTGTGATGAGATTTTGAGTTCGGAGGTCAGATGACTCCTCGGGAAGAGAATTTTAGAATATTAGAGCTCACCCGAGTAGCCTCGTAAAATGAGTCTTTCGGATACCCCTAATATCCTTTAAATGTTGTGTGTGTGTGTGTGTGCTTTTAAAAATGCATCTTTGTATCGGATGTCTACATTGTATGCTATGTATGGAAATGTATTGAAATAGTATAGGAAGGAAGCCTTACCAATGTTGGTTCGTGTCTTGTCTTCCCCGTGGGAATAGTGTTTGAGGTCGGAGTAGCGTTAGGTACGGATCGGGATTGCCCGGGAGGGACCGGTTGTACGCGGACGAGTTTCGGCGTGAGTTGAGGTTGTAGGCTGCGTTCGGGCGGAGGTTCGGCGTGCGTGGGGATCGTCGGGATCACTCGGGCGAGAGGTTCGGCGTGCGTTGTGGTGGCAGGAGTCACTCGGGCGAGTTTCGGCGTGGTTTGGGATCGTCGGTTTGACTCGGAAAGAGCGGGACACCGTGGGAAAGACCGAGCAAGGCCTCGGAGTACCACGAGGGGCCTCAGAGTACCTCGAGAGTGCCTCGGGCGGCGCGGGAGCGTCTCGGGAGCGCTCGGAGAGGCTTCGGAGCACCTCGAGGGGCTCGGAAGGCCTCGGAAGGATCCGAAGGGGCCGGAATGCCTCGAAAGGTCTTAGAAGGGGAGCCGGAAGGCTTAGGGAGGAAGAGAGAAGTGGGAGGTGTGTGAAAATGAGGAGGGGGGGCCCTCTATTTATAGTAAAAATTTCGGAGCAAAGAGGTCCGTACGGACCTTCTTGGTTATCCGAGAATTTTGGATTTCCTCGATTTGAGGAATGCGCAATGATGGAGAATATTACGGAATGATGATGTCCCCCATGCAATAAGGTCCGTCACGGACCATCTTGCATGCAAAGAGGTCCGTACGGACCAACTCTGCGAGGAAGTCATCATTTCTTAGGGATTTGAGGGAATATTGTGGACTTTAAGGGGATTTAGTAATCATTGAAACAAAGAGGTCCGTACGGACCTTAATTGCTTTTACGATTTCTGAAAATTCCCAAAAGGTCCTTTTGTCCCTTTATCCCGAAAGGCTCCTCCCTTGGTTTGGTTGGGGGTTTGAGAGGGTTTTGAGAGGGTTTTGAGTGAGAGAGGTCTCGGAGACTGCGTGGATGAGTCTACGGTGTTTCCCGTGTGTTTGAAAGGGAGTGATCAGTTGGGGTACTTACGAAGCCCCTCGACGACGTCACTTATGAAAGAAGTGGGGTCGCCCAGATAAGATAAGGGTCCTAATGCGGATCGCGTCTTTGGGAGAGGAAGTGGCCAGTGAGGGTCAAAGTGAGGACGTGGTGGTGTCCTTTTGGGTGACCGTTTAGGTGATAAGGTTTGGACCACAGTGATAGGATTCCTACGTATCCACTGGCGGGAATCAAGCACAGTCGTAGTTCGGGTGTGGGGTGAGTGTTACGTGAATACGGGCGTGGTGGTGCCCTGAAGTGTCGTGTGACCGCCGAGGTTAGTGGTGAGGACGTGGTGGCGTCTGGGTGACCGCATAAAGGTCGGTGATAAGGACGTGGTGGCGTCCTGGGTGACCGCATGGAGTCGGTGATAAGGACGTGGTGGCGTCTGGGTGACCAGCATGGAAGTCGGTGATAAGGACGTGGTGGCGTCTGGGTGACCGCATAGGTCGGTGATAAGAACGTGGTGGCGTCTGGGTGACCGCATAGGTCGGTGATAGGGCGTGGTGGCGTCGGTGACGCATAGTCAAATGTGAGAGCGTGGTGGCGTCTGGGTGACCGCAGTAGGTCGGTGATAAGGACGTGGTGGCGTCTGGGTGACACGCATAGGTCGAAATGTGAGGGCGTGGTGGCGTCTGGGTGGCCGCATAGGTCGGTGATAAGGAGCGTGGTGGCGTCTGGGTGACCGCGTAGGTCGGTGATAAGGCACGTGGTGGCGTCTGGGTGGCCGCATAGGTCGTGATGATAAGGACGTGGTGGCGTCCCCTGGGTGACCGCATAGGTCAAATGTGAGGACGTGGTGGCGTCTGGGATGGAAATTTTACGATTTTCCTAATCGGGTGGTTTAAGGCCTTAGGAGCCGGAGATAGAGTGAGGACTTGAATCGTCTTCGGTGCGGTTGGTGCCACGGAGGACTTTGAATCGTCTTACGGCGGCGGTTGGTGCCACGGAGGACTTTGAATCGTCATCTGCGGCGGTTGGTGCTGGTGGCGAGGACTTTGAATCGTCTTCTGGCGGCGGTTGATGTTATGCGCGAGGACTTTGAATCGTCTTCTAGCCGCATTTGTGGAGGCGTGGCTGCCTTGTGCTTTGAGAGGCGTAGATGCCTTTGTGTTTTTGCATGTTGATGTAGAAGGTTGGACTTACGATTTGCCGAGAAGTTGCCGTTGAAGTGAGCAAGGATGATGGCCGATGATTGCTTCACCATTTGGCATTTTGGGAGGCGCTTCGTGCCTTGGGACTTGTACTCGGAGGTGTTGGCTCCTTCGCGTGCTTGTTTTGCCGTTGAGTGGGCGAGGATGATGGCCGATGATTGCTTCACCATTTGGCGTTTTGGGAGGCGCTTCGTGCCTTGGGACTTGTACTCGGAGGTGTTGGCTCCTTCGCGTGCTTGTTTTGCCGTTGAGTGGGCAAGGATGATGGCCGATGATTGCTTCACCATTTGGCGTTTTGGGAGGCGCTTCGTGCCTTGGGGCTTGTACTCGGAGGTGTTGGCTCCTTCGCGTGCTTGTTTTGCCGTTGAGTGGGCAAGGATGATGGTGGTCTTTGAGGATATGCGATCTTGCATGACTTCCACTTTGACTTGTTGGGGGGAGGAGCTCGGGCTTACTTTGATGGCCGGTGCTTGCTGCCCCGTTGAAGTGGCGAAGATTCGGGCTTACATCTTGCCGGTGCTTGAATTCTTTGGGGATGCGTGACCTTGTAGAGGGCTCCTTTTACGTTGGGAAGATGACTTGGACCTCCAGTGGTTGAGTTGTCGTTGAGCGTTTGGGGCGTCTTGTGCCTTGATATTCGTCTTTGGGAGGTGTTGGCTCCTTCTTGAATTGCCGTTGAGCGGGCGGTGGTTGGATTGCCGTTGGAGTGGGCGATGGTTGAATTGCCGTTGGAGTGGGCGAGGTCCGGTCTTATGCTTGGACAAGGGGATTGAATTGCCGCTGAAGTAGGCGGAGGTCCGGTCTTACGCTTGACGGCCGGTGGTTGAATTGCCGTTGAAGTGGGCGAGGTCCGGTCTTACGCAGCGGCCGGTGGTTGAATTGCCGTTGAAGTGGCGAGGTCCGATCTTACGCTTGACGGCCGGTGGTTGGAGTATTACCGTTGAAGGGCGAGGACCGGTCTTACGCTTGGCCTAGGGGATGAGTTGCCGTTGGAGCAAGAGTGGCGAGACCGGTCTTACGCAGCGGCCGGGGATTGAGTTGCCGTTGAAGTGGGCGAGGTCCGGTCTTACGCTTGACGGCCGGTGGTTGAATTGAAGGGTTAGGGACCATTACGCACTTGGATTTCTTTGGAAAAGGCCTTAGGACAGCCAGGGGCAAAGATTATAAGGGCAGGAAAGTAATTTGGCCATCCCTTGCAAAGAGGTCCGTACGGACCAACCTGGATGCAAAGAGGTCCGTACGGACCACTTTGGTTTTTTACAGTTCCCAGGTTTGACCAGGCTTTAAATTCCGAGGCTCCCCCTTCATTTCCCATTCCCAGTTCGTGAACCAGCGAGAGAAAAGAGAAAACTCCATTTTGTCCCAAATCTTCCATTTTTCTTAGCTTGAATTGCTTGCAATGGCGGAGGGATCTCGAAGGAGTCGTCGTCAACGCAGATCGAAGGTGGTTGAGCGGCGAATGGAGCTTCAAAGGAATTGGACTTCGTTCGTTCCATCTTCGAAGAACCAGGATGTTTTGTATCCAGAATCCGGAGGTGCATAATCGTCGCTCCATGAACGTTCTGGGAGGTAAGAAATCTGTTCCGCTTTTGATTCCCTCGTCGAATTTTTGAATGCTAGAACTAGGTTTTAGTTTTTCGCATTTTTGAATTTTTTTGTTATTATTTTATGCCTTTTTTGTGAAATTCTTGATGAATTGTTGAAAATAGACATGTAAAAATTATGGGTATGTGTATTTTGTGCAGAAATGTGTAGATTAGCTTTTATTTGTGAAAATAAAGTGCCTATCTAGTGAATTGCATGCTTTGGTGTTTTGTACCTAATGCTATTTATGTATGTACATTGTGAGAAAAATTATCGTGTAGTGATAATTTTTGTGAAAAAAGAAAAAAAAAAATGTGACACGTGCCGTGTTTGTGACGGGTTATATGCGAAAGTGTGTGCCGTGTTGGGACGGATTTTCTTTTGAGAATGTGCTATATAGTGTGTGCCGTGTTTTTGGGTAACTGGACTTTGTAGGGGAAAATATGCGATATGTGCGTGTTTTTGTGACGGGTTATATGTGAAAAATATGTGCAATGTGTGCGTGTTGGGACGGATTTTCTTTTGAAAATGTGTCGTGTAGGGTTTAATCCCCCTTTTTCTTTTTTTTTTTTTTTTTTTTTTTTTGAGAAAAAGATGTATACAGGTGTGTGCCGTGTTTTGTGACGGACCGCATGGGAAAAATTATATGCATGATATATGTGAAAATCATGTGCAATATGTGCCGTGTTTTGTGACGGGTTATATGTGCCTTTATATTAAGTACCGTGATTGACGTACCTTTCTTTTTGTTTACCTGCAGGATGCGGGGCTTATGGCCTGGGAAGGCCAAGAGGATGAAGACTCGGGATCGCTCGAGGCGATTGTGGAGGCTATGGCGTGGATGCCCGATATTTCCGTGGGCGGTAGGCCGAGTCCCCGGAGGCTGGTTTATGCTTCTCGGCCTAGGTGTGTTCGTTGAGAACCTCGGGCTGGAGTGTCGACACGAGGAAGAACAAGAGTGTCTTCACAGGCCTTTTCGAGTATTGGTGGGGATACCACCCACACCTTCCACCCGAGCCGGGGCGAGGTGACGGTGACGCCCACCGACTTTGCTGCGATCACCGGCTTTCCTTCAAGGAGAGCCGGTGCGGTGGAGGGATATGATAGCAGTGACGTGTTGGCCGAGCTGCTGGGCTTTGAGCCTCGTCCTCGCAGGGCACCGGATGTGCCAGACAAATGGCAGTGGAGAATGAGGATCGACGGCGCGATGTGTGGGGCCTACATCCGAGAGTGCACCGGCCAGTGATTAGCCGGTGAGCCGGTTGGCGCGCTCACTTCTTGTGGTATGCACCGTCACGCTAATCGAGACTTTCGTTCTCGAACCACGCGACCACGCATGCCTCCCTTTGCTCATTGGAGAGCTTCGACCGATTCCGGGATAGGGTCTCGCGGCATTGCTTGGGGGCGAGGCGAGCCTGGCCATTTGAGCTCTACTTCTCCTTGGACCGGTTTAGCCGGGGGTGGCCAGGTTACGTTGGCCCGCTTTGCTGACTTTTTGCTTTGGAGGTATGAGGTTTAGCTTGTCATGTTTGATTTAGCAACTTGTCTTTTCTCAGATTGTCTTTTGCACCTAGCCTTCTACGTTTTGTGCGAGCTGTGTGGTTTTTATGAGGTTTTCCGGTGCTTCCCGTAGGATAGGGATCCACAGAGGCATTCTTTGCGTACCCACTGCTATCTTTGGGATAGGGCTCATCGTACGGCGAGGAAGAGGAGGAACCCAGGCGGGGGAAGCTCACCATCGCCTACGGGGATGTGCGGGGAGCGTCTGGAGAGAGATGTGTAGCGCGTGAGGAGGTTTGTCTTGTTCCCGTGGACTCGGTATGAGGGGGATGAGTTCGAGGGGCTCCAGAGTGTGTACCGACGCGGCGGAAGATGCGCTGCGAGGCTTGAGCTTTTAATGACGCCATGTGCACAGGGGAGGCGAGTGCTTACAGCGGCATGGCCGGTGGTGCTTCTGCCATGGCTCAGAGGACCCTCCGCTTTGGGATGCTTGATTCCCGGGACATGGACGTGCTCGATTTCGAGAGATACCTTGGCGGTGTCGGCGCGGGAAGTTCATTTCACAGCCTACGGAGAGGATGTACGGGGCCTTCGGTGAGGAGGAAGGCGAGGGAGCGCCCGAATGTGCGCGCAGGAGAAGAGAGGCTGGCCGCGAGGCTCCCAGCGAGAGGGATTCCGATGCCGGGGCCAGGGATTTCACGTACGTCGCGCGGGGAGCGAGGTCGAGGAGGAGTGTGTGCATGCCCGTTCTTTGAAGCGGAAGCTCTATTTGTGCATATAAAGTGGATCCCGAGCAGAGATCGGTGAGTGTCGACTCTTTTCCATCTTGGCATCTTTTACGCATTTTCTCTTTTTGTTGTTGAGTATAAGCGTATTTGATGAGCGTTTCCTTGGCTTCTTGTTGGTGCGGAGTCAGGGAGAGCCTACGATATGCGGCTCGCCGTTACGTGGCGATGCGCTCCTTCGCTAAGAAGATGGCGTCGAAGATGTCTGTCGGTCTTCGCGTCGTGTGCCGGCGTACGAGCCTATGCCTTCGAGCGTGCAGTGGGCGTTCCTCAGCTAGGGCGGCGGAGCCGCGGCGGGAGGGGCCTTTGAGGCGGCATAGCATGGATCTTAGGGGCGTCTTCGGGAGGCTGCGGGAGCCTTCGAGGAGCGGCCCTTTTATCCGGTTCGTACCTCCGCACGGCGCACGGGGTGAGGGTTCCTCGAGCCTTCTTTCTTTGATCCTTTCGCCGGATTTGATCCTTAGTACTTCTCGTGGGAGCCTCGGGGCGGGTGCTCGGTATTAGACGATGAGGATGTGACGAGGCGAGTTATTTGGGATGCCAGACTTTTCTTTGGAGGATCTTGGCGAGGATGATGATGATGAGGATTCGAGTAGTATTCATTTGCTTTCCCTCTTTTCATATCCCTCTCTCTTTTTTTTTTTTTTTTTTTTTTTTGTTTAGCAACGAGACATTTTTGGGTACTGTAATAAAACACATGTATTTGCATGGCAAACGGTATTTTATTTTAAGATGTAATGTCATTTATTTTTGTGATTCAGGGAATTGTCCTAGAAATTGTTGCTATTATTATTTTTATTTTTGTACATGCCACGTGGTGAGAATGCGTTTGTGGGTAGTGTTGGTTTGCGGGAATGGCTTTGGCCGGTGTTTGGGTGTTTGGAGCAAGGTTTCTTTGAGGACGGTGGTTTTATGCTTGTTTTACGGGAAATGGGTTACGTTTGCAAGGAGGTCCGTACGGACATACTTAGCATGCAAAAAGAAAGTCGTACGGACCAACCTTGCTTTGGGAAGGACATAAATGCTTTCCGGTGCACAGTTCTTCCTCATTTCCCCATTTGCGGCCATTTTCGAGCTTTCTTCCCCATTTTCTCTAGGAACCTCCATTTTTGCCATGGATTCTTCGTATGTCCCTAGAATTTTGCCGAGGCTTTCGCGGGAGAGGCAAGCACACTTCCTTGAGCGGTTGAAAACGTGGATGCGGCGCCGTATGAGGCATCGAGAGACGGAGCTTTCGAGGTAAGGTTTCGTCTTTGCTCGGTTTGGTCTTTTAAGGGAGTTGGTTCTGATTGGGATTTGTTGCGGGCTGCCGCATGAAGTTACAGGATGTTAGGAGGCACGTGTCTTGTTTCTCCTACAATGAAATGGTGCCCACTTTTGAAGATTTTCGGGCTTTGATTGGAGGGACCGGAGGTGGAGGCCATCTCGCTTCCTTTGGTTGGTGGTCTTCTTGTGAGCGTGAAGCTTGCGGACTTTCTTCTTGCTTCGTTGGAAGAAGTGCGGGGCATGATCCTTGATTCGGGTCATATCGACATTTACGAGGCTGGGAGGGCGGTTCATGGTTGATGATGAGAGTGACGTCTCTTGGGATGTATTTGCCTTGTGCGTGATGGCGGCGCTTTTACAGTCGGTTCCCTTGGCATTTGTGATGAGCGCTTTGCTAGATGTGGTAGGGCAGCTGCGAGTGGAGAGGATATTGTCCCGTTGGTCTTTGGGGAGACTCTTCATGGTATCGGCCGTCAGCGCGCCAGGGATCGTTTTATGAGAGGGGAAGCCCCGCTTTGCTCACCTTGTGGGCTGCGAGAGAGACTTCGAGGCCATGTTCGAGCTCAGCGTCGTTTAGCCCGTGGTCATTTGCTCGGCGACCTCTTTGTGTTGGATATGGATCGGTCCGCTTTGGGAGAGATGGATGGCACGGCAGTACGCATCGAGATCCATTTGGTGGGTTCCGCCTTTGGAGGATTGAGACCGGGAGGGATCTTGCGGGGAAGGGTCCTACGTTGTCGAGTTCCGGGTTTGTCTTGGTCCTCCTTCTATATTCCGTCGCTTGTTTCAGGCAGGTTTGGGATGAAGCGGGAGCCTTTGTTGGGGCAGGATGACCTTGCTGCTGCGGAGATAGCTCCTCTTTGTATGGCAGGCCCAGTGCCTTCTTGTATTGTACGAGGGTATGGAAGTATTCCGCTTTCCCTCTGTGGTACTCCTTAGACGTCGGGAGCGTTGTATTGGCGACTCGGTATCTGGCACGGTATGAAGCGGCGTGTTGGGCGAGTCCCAGGTGGTCTTGGAGAAGCGGCGTGTAAGCGATTACGGGACCCGGTTGTCGTAGTAGCTATTGCCTTAGGAGTGCGAAACAGTCGACCCTTTGGATGTGACGGGAGACGCTTTGTTTGACTACGAGACTAGAGTTGGCCGGCGACGGGGAGAGGTCCTGCTTTTACGGAGCTCGCGAGGGAGGAGATCAGAGCAGAAGCACGGGCGAATGAAGCCACGAGAGCTGCTGGATTATTTGACTCTACGGGGAGGACCCCAGGATCTCGGGCGAGAGACGCGCGAGTTGGTTCACGTGGAGCGAAAGAAGACTCGCGGGGACGAGGGAAGAAAGGAAAGAATGGCGAGGGACAAGCGCGGATGGCGCGGAATGACCTCCTAAGTATCCATTCATTGCATTGCAAACACATTATTAGTTAAATGTATTAAGGCTTGTTTTTAGCATGTTGTGAACTTGAGAGTAGACCGTGCTTGAACTCATCAAGAAATGTTGTAGTTAGTGATTTGTGATTTACTTTTAAAGCTTTGTCGAGACGCAAGATCTCTTGTTTGCCTTTGCTTTGTTGTGCACTTTGTCGGCGTCCATCTTTGGACTTTTACATTTGCATTTGCGGGTGACGATGCAGGCCACAGCGGCAATCCCCTTTCTTTGAGGCTTTGTGCTTGAGTGAGAGGTTGAATGCTCCACGACAGAGTCGTTTTGACGGTCTTTTCCGTAGATTCCTTGCCGCTTGTTGGCGTCGGGCTCTTGACCTCAATTTCGCAGCTTCTGCTTGAGCTTCTTTTGTTTTTTTTGTGAGCCCTTGCTCGAGCTCTTTTTTGTGAGCCCTTGCTCGAGCTCTTTTTTTTTTTTTTGAAAGCGCGTGAGGGCGAAGACAAGCCCCACAGCTTGGAAACGATCACGAGTCGGTCGTTTGATCTTTGAGTGACCCTCGGATGTCCTTTGATGTTGCCGCCGTCGTTTGACTTGGTCAAGGTGAGTGGCTGGGGCGTGTTCTTGAAAAGTGCGTAGCTTGATGGAGGTCTTGATTGACATTGAACTTTTGACTTTTTGTGTATTTTTAGACCGGACCAATTAAGGTTGCCCTACGTTCCCCAGGACTAGAGGGCTCGGGTGCTGCGTAGTTCGACACTACATGGAGTGCCGAGATGCACGGTTGTTCTTCTTCGGGGCGAAGTATACTGCGAAGTTTGCTTAGTTATTTGGATTCATGAAGGGATTGCCGTGCAGGTACGGTAGCTTCGTGGCGCCTCGGAGAAGATCTTTTGAACCACGAAAGGGCGATCCATGTGGGTTCCCATTTTCCCGATGGGTTGGTTCGAGTGGGAGGCTTTTCTTTGAGTACAAGGTCACCTTCCACGATGTCTCGGGATTTGACTTTCTTGTCGAAAGCTCTAGCCATCTTTGCTTTGATAGGCTCGGATGTGTTCCATGGCCTTTAGTCGTCGCTCGTCTAGCGAGCCAATTCGTCGTGTCGGCTTCGGGCCATTCGACTTCGTTGATGTCATTTTCTAGCGGCACTCGGAGTGAGGGAATTTCTAGCTCGATGGGAAGGGCTTCCATCCCGTACGTCGGGGCAAATGGGGTTTCTCCCGTGGGCATTACGGCCCGGATGTGCGGTAGCCCCAGTGCAAGGTGCGGCTTCTCGGGCCAATCTCGTCCTCGGGTGGTCATTTTCGGATGATCCGTTCGAGGTTTTGTTTGCTTTGCTTCCACGGCGCCGTTTGTTTGTGGCCGGTAGGGAGAAGATTTGTGGCGTGTGATCTTGAATTCAGCCCGACGATGCATCGAATTCCCCTTCGAAGTGTGAGCCGTTGTACGATATGACCTCATTTGGGATGCCGTATCGGCGTATGATGTTTTCTTTGAGGAAATGTGCGACCTTCTTGGAGGTGAGTACCTTGTAGGACTTGGCTTCGAGCCCATTTGGTGAAGTAGTCGATGGCTACTAAAGATGAACTCGTGACCGTTCTTTGCTGGCGGAGCGATTTTCCCGATGACGTCAATTCCCAGTGGCGAAGGGCCGAGGTGTAGTCATGCGGTAGAGATCGTGGGGCGGCGAGATGATTGAGGTTGGAGAACCGTTGGCACTTGTCGCGGCTTCGGACAAAGTGGATCTGTCTGCCTCCATGGAGATCCGATGTAGTAGCCCATCCTGAGAATGATTTGCATCGGGGCTCTGGCATTCGTGTGGGGACCGCAAGCCCCATTGTGGACTTCGTTCATGAACTTGTGCTTCTTCTTAGGCGACGCGGCGTAGGAGTGGCCCGTGGTAGCGTTTCTTGTATAACATGTCCCGAGGATGACGAAGTGAGAGGCAAGGCGTTTTAGGGCCATGATGCTCTTGGTTTTGACCCCTTACGTGTGTTGACCTTCCTTGTTCATGAAGGTGGTTTCCCGTTCTTGAGGTATTGGAAGATACTGGTTTGTCTTTGGAAGCCATGGCGTCGGACTTGCGTCTGCTTTGGCTGCTTGGACAATCTTTGCGAATCGTTAGCTGATTAAAACCTTCTCGGCGGCTTGGGCCGGGTTTTCTCTCGTTTGACGACATGCTTAAATGTTTGCTTGATGCATTTATTTAATTAAAATATGTGTTTGCCTTTTGTATAGATGAGATTTAAGCTTTCATTTTGATTAGTTAATGTCATCATTTGTTAAAGATCTTGATAGAAATGGTTTTTAGGAAGGTCGGACCTTTTATTGAAAGCGTGAAGAGGGCTGGTACATTTGTTGATCAAGATTCACAATCGTCGGGCGTAAAGCCGTCGATCAAAGACACGAAAAGATGTGAATACCACGACAAGCCAAGAACTCGAAGCTAGACTATAGGCGACTGAGGGGATTGGACCGAGCTTCATTACTCCGGATGGCGGTAGCTCTAGAGGAGTGGTCTTTGGTTTAGGTGGCCAATCTTCCCTTGGCATGGAAGTCCGGAAGAAGTAGCTTGCATGCGGTTCGAGTTTCCTGAAACGCTTGAATCGCGGGAAGGTTTTAGGCTGCTCCCACGATGAAATGTCCACTCCATTAGTGTTGCCGCTTTGATCCTTGGGGTTTTTGATGATAAGAAGTAGTGAGGGCTAGCTTCTAGGAGGCGGCGCTTATTCGGCGGTCGGAGTGGATTCTTAGCTTGATGTTGATCACTTTCATAGGAATGCGCCTCTTTATACGGGAATCTTTGCTTGGACGGCATTTATTCCCAATGTCCCCGGTCGCTTGGGCATGCTCTATATCTCCTTCCC